>JARHVA010000821.1:1587500-1620000 GCA_037957365.1 Torreya grandis | reverse complement strand
AAACTTGAAGTTAAAAATATCCCATCAATTATGTTACAAATGTTTGTAAAATGAATGGATCATTCTAGATTTTGATATTGGGTTGAAAAAAATAAATGGATTAAATGAATGAATCTAATGCATGGTTTTTATAATAGATCCTAAGATTTCTTTCCATTTACCAATGATACGGTGTGCGTTTTTGACTTTTTGAATAATTTTTGTGAAATTAGGTTTCAAATTTTTATTTTATTTTTTTTATATCATTAGATGAATTTTTAAAACTCATTGGGTTGTTTATGTTTTATAGATTTTGTCTATAGAAAATCTAAGCTATAAAAGTTTGATTTGGTAATAGACAAGCGATAGTACACCAATGTCACAAGGTATATCTTTATTCTTTGATACAAGAAGGAGAATTTGAAAAACTTGTGTTGTTGAATGGATTCCCAATGTTTCTTAACATAAATATGATGCCCCTCTCTTCCAATAATGAAGATGGTAAGTACTGTAAAACTAGATTGCATGATAGTAACACTTAAGATAAATCTTTAGGGTTAATAACATAGTCAGAATCGACAAGGGAAGTGGCCTAGAATGTGGCAAGGCTAGTCACTAAAATCAAATGAGATGAGAGATGTGATAATTTAAATAAAATTACTCAAAATAGTAGAATTCCCAAAAACATTTAAGCACTGAACAAGGTGTACAAAACCATTGTTTAATATTTATGCTTGACAAAATTGTCAGTTGCAATTATTGCTATTTTTCAAGTTTTAGAAATGTGGGAGACAAGATCATTAGTTACCTCCATCTGTTTGATGATAAATTTTATTTCTTTTCATTTGGCAAGTTTTTGGGACTATCTTATAATAACGATTAGCTGGAAGATAGTGAAAAAGGGCCACACAGTGCTAGCATATATAACAAGATAGTACATATACCTTTTAATTTCATGCCTTTTGGTTGTCAATTTAATAATGTGTGCCCTTTTTTATCATGTGAAGACATTAATACACTATTATGAACATTTGAAATCTGATGCAAGTCAAGGATCATTATTCTTAAAATTTATGCCTAAAATTTGCACCTCATCCATCGAACAAGGATACACAGAGTAATAATTTCCCATGGAGTCTTTGTATAGAGTCTATTTGATGCCTTTCCTTCCCACACACTAAAAAATGAGTTTGAAGTGAATAATATAATCCTTCCTACATGAATTCTTCAAAATAAAAAAAGAGAACTTTCAACTTCTTTTTGTGGCCAAGAAAAGTAATCAACAAGAATGATGCTCATATTTAGAGGTAGCAATCGATACAAGAGTTTAAACCTTGTAAGAGAAATGGTAATCAATTAATAGTCTACTCGAAATAGATAAATGTTCCTTCAAAACATATTCTATTTGAAAAATGTATAATTTGTTTGTTTTCTATCTTTGCACTTACAAATTTATCTTCAAAGGATAAAGAACTAAGATGGTACAATGGTTCACCCCTCTTCCAATGAAAGGCTAGAACATATTTAGTGGTTACTTTTCTCTAAGGATCTTATAGTTACACCCATGTTATGCAATCTTCAATTGACATTAGTTGTACCTCTTGTTTGCACATTCAAATAATATTTACTTCCCTTATTTGAGGCTTCCATGAGAGAGCCAATCTTTTAGACGGTGCAACTTATATTACTTGTTTCTACACAATTATAATGGCTCACTTGTGCATTGGTCCCTCTATCATAGTTCTACATGCACATTATTATTGTCCTTAATGTTAGTTATCCTACTTGACAAAGTTAGATTAAGTAAATTCCAAACCAAGCATAACCATCTAAATAAGAAATAATTATATGTCATTTTCTACAAGTACCTTTGTTACTAGAGGTTGGGTGATGGAACCTTTGATATGTGATGGGATATTAGACAATGGATCAATGGTTGGTAGGTAGTGTTGGTCAGAGGTGGATGGATCAAAGATTTTAACTAGGTCATGTTATTCAAAGATTTGAAGTAGATCATGCCAGTCCAAATTGGGCTACTCCAAGATGGGTTGGTCAAAGATGGTTTGACCAAAGATGTGTTCATCAAATATGGGTGGATCTTTGATGGGCTTGTCAAATATGGGCTTAAAAATGATGGGTAGGTCAATGTTAATTATTTGAGTATAGGCTCATCAAAGATGTGTTGATAAAATATGGGTAGACCAATGATGGTGTGAAATTTGTATGTTTTTAGATGATCGATGGGATTATTTTACCTTGACAATGTTATGGAAGAGGCTGATCATCTTGTAGCATGGATCTTGGGATTTTTCAAATTTCTAATTCTCAGACATGGTTGCACTAGATTCTTTTGTAAATGTTGTTCTTTGGATTGTTAATGATAGGATATAGTTGGATAATGGTCGCTTAGGGGCCCAATTGGTGGGGTACTAATTTGGTAATGGTTGATCATGTAATTGTCAATTGGGAGTTTATGGTTGATTATGGCATTTTTGGGTAAGTACATGGAGTTGGAGGATAATTCTATGGACATTTTCATGAATATCCCAAAATCTATATAATTTATTATAACAATGCATATGCATTATGTTTTCTAAGCTTGGTAAACACCAAGCCTAAAACATATACACATTTTAAATACATCAAAATGCATACACATTACTTTCAATATGTATTAAAAATTAAAAAATAACTGGAAAACCCTCATTTCTCCATTTCACTCCATGTTTCCTTGCAGACCTCACATTTAATGCTCAAATTGCACTTTTGCTCTCTTGCCAACAGGAGACAACACACACCATAGTTGATTGAATTTTATAATTAGGTCAACGAATTGACATTACCATGATAGAGAGGAGGTAATAAAGCTAAATTTTTTTAATTAACAAAAAAATTAGTTATTATTTTGGATTTGCATTATTTTTTATTAAATTTTTTTTTTTGGGTTTCTACAACCCATTCAAATGGAAGACAAAACCCTCCTAACCCTCCTAGTCTTCCTACAATTCCATAAGACCCCCTGGGTACTTAGGAGGATTTGGAAACACATATAATTGAAAACAAAATACAAAATAATAGAGATAATGAAGAAATTGAGGGACCCCTAGTCAACCAACACCCACTATACTTATTTGACTAATACTTTAGAGTCAGTAGTAGGCCAAGTTGATGCCATAACACGTCAAGTTGATAGATGGACATCTTTTAGAGAGGGATGTATGTCTTACTAAGCTGGTAAATTATCAATACATGGTGTGAAGGATAAGTAAATAACAAAAGACAATTTGTGCATTATTCATTGATCCATCAACCCATGTACCTCCTCCATTATCATGCAAATGATTTTGATTCCACTGGTTCTAACATAATTTTATGAGAAATAATTTTTGGGACCAATGGTGGATGGTCTTTGATTACCCACCTTATAACAACCGTGTGATTTATTTGAAATGGGTTTTATATCAAAATACACTAAGCAAATAAAATGTTTGAATGTAAAAATGTAATAATTAGAATTCATCAATGTATAATAAAATATTAGAATGTAACTTATTTATACATGTACAATAAATATGACAAATATTATACAACCAAAGGATAAATATAATATATCATATTTTATGTTTGATCATGGCCTATGGCAGTGATCTACATTCATCTTAGGTCTGCAACAAATCTTTGTGTTATATTCATTCTAAGTTTTGATTATTTTTATCACCTAGACACTACCATCACCATAGAACACTATCATCGATGCAAGTGTCCAAATCCAATGCAAGTGTCCAACCCTAAATATGCATTATAATTGGTTCAAACTTTCACTAAAGTTTCAATATCACTTGTAACCCTATTTTATACTTTGGAATAGGTTGAATTATGCATGAAACACATTTAATAAGCTAAAATCTAGTTCTCCTACCCTTGGTCTCCTATGACTCAATAAAAATGGGTTAGCACTTGAGTCAAGCTAACTCTAGAAACCATACTAATGCTAAGTGTTACCTACATAACTATATTCTACAAAGAGGGACTCAATCTCACATGTAGTTCCCCCTCTTAGGTATGTGTGTGTAATGGTGATAATATAGCTATATGCTCTTTCTCCTATTCTAATACTTGGTACAAGCAATGAAAGTGAAAAATTACTTTATAAAATACTCAAACTTTTAGTTCTACCAATTTGATGTGTAATGTAGTTCAATCACATTTGAATAAAATAAAGCACATCCTCATTGAGGTGTTTGCTTGATAATGCTTGATAAAATAAATTAGACCATAGTTTTGTATATATATGGATCTCTTGATTTTGAAATAGGACATAGTGGTGCATGAAATTCAATAATAGAATAAACACATGGGGATAAACAAGCAATCATAAGGTGAAAAGTACATTAAAATGATTGAAATATAAGACTAGACACTACCATAGATCAAGACACTACTGTCGACGCTAGTGTCACAACCAATATTTTAGTGTCCAGTGGATAAAAACATAGATAATCAAGAAAATAGGTAGGGATCCCAAAAACACATTGGATAAAGAGATTTTGGCTAACATACAAATAAAAAGAATCAAATTAAGCAAATTAAAGAACATAAAACCAAAGAGGTCCATGTGAGATCACACCACTAGATGTTAACTCTCAGTCAAAAGGTATATACATGCAAAGCTATGGAAAACATACTATGAAACTATGCTTATATGAAGTATGGGTTCTTCATTTCTCTACCCTCTCCTCCCCCCTTAATCTAGTAATGCATGAAAATGAAATTACTAGTTTAAAGGAAATAAAATGTGTACCTTATTGTGTACAAAACACCTTGTCTTTTCTTGATTTATTATTTACATCTATTTTTTAAATGATAATTGAAACCAAAAACATGTGACAATGTGATCAACATATATAATCCATTGAGAAATAATATAAAGTATCAAAATAAAGAAAGAGCATGGATATAATACACCTATGTATGTGTTGCATAGTGATGACTATGATACTAGCTCTATTATGGAGGCTGGAAAAGTGGAAGGCAAATTGAGACTTCATCAATCTTCTAGACAGGAAAATTGATGAGTTCATAAGTGGACACATGGGTTGTACCCTGGAGGTGCCATATTTGGAACAAGGAGATTTGGGTGATCATGCCCCCAACTCGATATAGGAAGATCGATGTTATGGTTTCGAGATTATCACATCCTAACTAACACAACTTGAGTGCTAACATATATAATCTGATGCATGGTGAGTGATTTAATCAAACTCATCATGTGAAGCACAATCTAATGTGTTTAACTGATTTAATATAGCCCAACCTATAAATCTAGTGAAGCTAAATGATTTAATCAAACTCAACTTATAAATCTAATGAGATTGGATGATTTATTTAAATCCAACCTATAAATATCATGAGATTGAGGAATTTAATCAACTCAATTTATAAAAGTTAACTAACTATTGCAGATAGATTGGTTTGATAATAGTCCATCCTCAGTATGATAATAATCCATCTTAGATAATAGTAGTCTGGTGAATCTAGAAGATGAATCAAATGTTGGGTATAATAACAATCTATAGTAGTCTTTAATTTAGAAGATGAATTAGTGCCTGAGTAAATAATAGAATGAATGAACTTTGTTCATACCCCCTATCATATTTGGTGTGAATAATGTGTTCTCTTTAGATCAGTGCATTTTTCCTAGCATATGAATGTACACTATATGTCAAGTCAAGGTATCTATCAAATGTAACCTCGACTTTGTAAGATATGTATAATAATAGCACCAATAAATCTAAAAATTATGTCCCAAATATGTCAATATTGGTACTAATATATAGAATTCTTCCCCAAATGTATGTATTTGAGCCAACAATTGTGAAATTTGGAAACTTTGAGAACTGGGTAAGGATGTATAAGACAAATGTAGGTGATGGGGATATGGTCAATGATGGGATGAAGACAAGATTTGGGATGGGATAGGACAATGAAAAGGATACAAGAAGATGATAACAAGGATGTATAAGGAGATATGATGGGATAAGGATGTACAAGTTGATAGATCTGATGAGGCAAGAATATACAAGTTGGTAGTGCAAATATCTATATAACTTTGGATGAAAAGGCTAACTCACTCACAAATTGTACTAATTTAACATAACACGCAACTAAGCAAGCAGACCACCACCTTATGATTAGTAAACTCTATGGAGTGTAACTTGATACATGTACCATTAAGTGGCTTTATAGGTGAGGCTATAGGTCAGTGACCCATTACAAAATCAATCAAACCCTTTCAACCTTATTTGCACATGATGGATATTTAGGATCTGATACTGACTCTAATAATGATACACCTATTACATTTGAAGGCTCTTAATATAGGTATATACAAGGCTTTTCTAGGTGCATGCCATATATATATGAAGGTATAGTGGGGCCCAAGTCTATATAGGATGTTGTTTGACCATCCTATATCTTGGTGATTAACTACCCCTCACTCTAAGAAACCCTTTATGGGGAATTTTTCTTAGGTGCACAATGATGGCCCTCCTAATTTTTAGACTCCATTGGAATATAGAGTTTGGACTAGTGTATGGTGGTGAATTCCATGGTCAATATCCCCTTAGAAAAATAAAAATGGAAGGAGGTTTATAGGTGGTTTTTGATCCTCAAGGAATCATTGAAAGGATATAAGGATGAGAGCATATACCAATCATAGCCCCATGAGACAAACAAGTAACAAACCAAAAAGATTAACTAACCAATTAGATTAAGATGTGTGATATATTTACAAGATGAAAAAGATAGACAAGAATGTACAAGAAAAATATGAAAATGATATAGACAAAGTGATCAAAAATTATATATACAAGACAAGATGATTTAAAATGATTCAAAACTGATTTTCAAAGTACCAAATGGAGTCTTTGACTGGTGACCTGTAATCACACGGTTAGTAGTTTGATTGGCACTTTTAAAAAGGCAACCTAAAAGATAATGATTAGTAGTTTGAATAATATTTTTGAAGGGAAACCTATAAGACAAATGATGTTAGACAAGAATATTACCTACATAAGAAGATGTTAGCAAGTCAAAATAGCCTCTAGATTTACCCCTATAAAAAATAAGATGTTAGGTCAATATGCCTCAAGAAAAACTCCCCTAAAAATCATGATTTGGCTCTATAATTATTTTGGGGTGAGTAGGCCATGATGCAAGGGTCTGGGGGTGATATCTCCCAATGGGGTCAAAGTGTAGTGTCACTTATGGGTTTAAGGGGTAGAGCTCCTTGCAGGGTCTAGGGGTAGTGCCCCTAGTATGTTCTTGGTAGGATTGAGGGGTGGAGCCCCTGACACCAAAGGCAATTTGGGCCTTGTGGGAGGCTCGTAATGATTGAAAACTCAATAAAAATGGATAAAAAAGGCACTTAAAAATGCCAAATTAAAGGTAAAAAATAGTGTAAAATCATAACTGCACAGTGCAAAATCATAACCAGAGAGTGCAAAACTACAATTTTAAGGCAAAACCACAAATTGTGAGTTGTGATTTTGTAGTAGTTAGCTTAACCATGATGGTTAAACTATAAAAACATGATATTAAGACAAAATCATGACTAAACATGAAAAAAACACTACTAAATACAAATCAAGAGTTACAATTTTTTGATAAACTAAAAAATCTTCAGAGTTAGATAGTTGACATAGATAAAGACCTATACAAGTATGATAGATTGTTTAGGTGTCCAAAGATGTTTTAAAGATGCTTAATTAAAGATGATTAAAATATGGACTGTAATATGTTTGTGGATGATCCTTCCTACCTTGCCCTTTCTAGGTGATCCTTCAAATCACACAAATCAAACAATAAAATTTATAAAGATAATACCTTATTAAAAGGTAGGTTATTCAATAGTGATATGTTTAAATCAAAAACTCCTTGGATTTCAAAAAAATGTTAAATAGCAGATGGTATTATGATTAGGCCCCCTATAAAATAGAAAGAGTCAGAGCAAAACCTATAGGTCAAAAAATAATGGTTAGTGATTTTAGGTCAAATTCATGACTTCCTATACAAAATCATGATTCATGAAATTACATTATTGTGAACAACCTGCAAAATAGACTATTAGAAAAATCATGACTACATACACAAAAAAATGACTCTCCTGATAAAGTTGTAATTCACAACTAGTGAAATTGTCAAAAAAGTGAAAATTTGTATGGTTAGAGGAGATGTTTAGTGGTTAAAGCTAATGGTTAGCACAAAATTATGACTTATGAAGACAAAACTGTGATTTATGAAGACAAAACTGTAACTACAAGGTCACGAACACCAGTACAATGTCACAAATTCCACCTATGTATAAAAAATTTCAAAAATCTGACCTGCAATCTAGCAAAAACACCCCTTGCAAATAAAATGTGTAATTTGAGAGGGATATCCCACTATTATCACCAAAATTTAGGTGAAATTTGAGCTCAATGTGGATTTAACTATGTAAATTCAAACCCAAAGATCAAACTACTAGGTAAAGTGATAGAGCCATTAGAACCTAATGCCTACTAATGAATTCACAATTCAAAACAACATTATAATTCTAAAGATAAATTCTCTACACCATGATTAAATATAATTAAAATCAGAGAATTAGGATATGGATTACCTTGACTTAGATTTTTGACATGGATGCTTGATTATGAACTCCTAAGATGGTTGATTAATTTGACATGGATTTATTTTGAAGCTTGGAGATGGCCTTCCATGAAGGAGATGAGTTGTTTAAATAGAGGAAGGAGGGAAATATCAATGGTGGATATTTAAAGTTGGGTGAAGGAGATCAAGGGGTGAGGATTATCTAAAGAATTTAAAATTCCTTTGAAGCCTCTAGATTTAGAGGCTTCTAGAGAGGAGGGGTTAGAATAGAGAGGATTCTAGAATCCTCTAATTCTATAATCCTCTTAGGGATTAATTAGGCTTAGGTATGGGTTATATATGGATTAGGTAGATTATTAGGGACTAGGGGTGTAGGAGACCCTAGGCATAGGATAGGAGGTGGGCCATTGGAAATTTAAAATTCTTAAATAATAGGTAAGTGGGGATTAGGATAGGATAATACGGATTTATGATAAATTAGTAATGAAGTGGGATGGAATAAAGTTAGTAAATAAAGAATGATTAAAGGGGGATTATTAGATAAATTATTAGGAAAGGGATAATTTGATAGGATAAATTAGATTAGATGGAATTAGTGTCGACTAATAAGAATATTAGTGACGATAATGTAGGTGAAGAATTTAGGTGCATATAGGTAACATCTGATGCTACTATCCACTATAATTTTTTATTTATATACTTGAATTTGCATTTGGTTATGAAAAGGTAACATTTACATTTGGTTATGAAATGGATATAAGAGGAGATGTTACTAATCAATATCAATAAATGTGTATTCATGAAGACAAAATTGTTACACCTTGGTTTTGTGATATATCAAGGAGTATAAAAAATGGATAAGGACAAAGTGAATTCCATAATGGAGTGTCCAACTACCAATTTAGTTGGTTAGGTAAGAATTTTTCATAGCCTTGCAAGTTTTTACAAAAAAATTATTATAAATTTTATTGGAATTTGTACTCCAATCATAGACACTATTAGAAGAGATAATTAGAAGTTTATGTGGACTAACATGGATGAAAGAAAATTTTAGTGTTTAAAGAGGAAAATAACTAAACAACCCATCTTAACACTTCCTAATATGCTTTAATTTATTGAAATTGATGACTAATGCTTATTTTTGTTTACTTCTATGTGTAGAAAGATGTACATATTCAAGAGTTTTGGCATGGTCAACATTTTTTAAAGCTTGTTAAATTAGGTTTGGGTGATGCCAAATAGGAAGTCATTAACCAGGCATGATTGGGATATGTTACTTATTTAGGATAGGTTTCATATGATGTCCACCTCATGACAACATTATTTAAGAGGTGGAATCCTAATAATTACACTTTATAACTCTTGACAAGGGAGATGATGATTACATTGGAGGATGTTTATTGGATTTTATAGTTACTGATCAAAGGTGATAAGGCCTAGGTTTCTAGAGATTTTAGTATTGTTTATGTTTAGAGTTCAAGTGTTTATTTTACTAGAAAGTGATCATGAAATGCAGATATGATTATTACCATTCAACTAGATGGTATTATCATTAGTGATATTTTGTAATTGTATAAGTTTATTAGTGTGTTATTGGCCTATTTTATAGCATTATATGGTGATAAACTAGTGATCTCATATCACATGTACCAAATTATTTGATAAATTAAGGAGAGGGGTGTAAAATTATTATGGGGTTGTACTATAATAACCTATTTGTATAGATTTTATAAGGAGTCACGTGGTGGAGGTTTGGCTATAGGCACTTTATTGCATGTGTGGGCTTATGATCATGTCTTAGTTGTGTGGCGTATTGTTTTTATTTTTACTCGATGGTTACACCCAAAGGTATTTTTAGAGAAGTGGGTACTATCTCATGGGATATTACACATGATGGTGTAGTATCACATGATTTTAGATTAGATGACAATAGATTAGATCATATGTTATCCTTATAACACATTTATAGGGTGGCCTAAGGATGTGTAATAGTTGAAGTGAATTAGGGTTAGCATGTGGTTGGTTGACCATTTTCCTAGGGTTCATGAGAGGTTCTATTATGATTGTGTGCTTCAGCATTTTGCTATCTAAGAGGGGTACCATCGACTCCATACACATGGCATCATATAATGAGGGTCAAAAATTGACCATAATAAATGACCTTGGATGTACTAATGTTTATACATAGTGGTGGGCAAGGTCCCATTTCCATTTTTATTTTTGGGGATCTCCCCCTAGTATAATACCTACAACATAGGGTGGTGATGGTGGAGGTGGAGCTCCCATAACACCATGTCCTTTAGATGAGGATGGTATCAAGGCCATATGTAAGTATGTTATTTTGATTTATATTTGATTAAATAGAGTATTCATTATGCATATATGGAATCTAATGTTGTATTTGGTTATATTGGTTGAAATAATTAGGAGTGGTCTATGATGGTTGACTGTGTGGAATGGGCCCTCCCACAGTGTGCCCATGGATATTATTGTAATTAGTGTTGTGGAGAGTGTGGTTGACAACATGGATTACCATGCCCCATTATTTTATCTAGTGGCTAGAGTAGTGATAGCTTACCATATGGTGGCCACCAAGTGATATGACTTACATGTATATTTTGATAGATGGGACATCCTAGAGAGGAGCTTGACAAAAATCATACATGTTTTGATTGATTGATATGATTCCATACACAGAGACCATGAGCATACATTATATCGACTAGGTTCACTAAAAGAGAATTTATGGGAGCAATCTCATACACCCCTGAGGATATTCCACCTACATATGATTGATTCTCTTTACTTTTTATTGAACATTATACCATTATATACATATATATGATGTTTCTTGATTATATTTGGTCTCAAAATGGATGCGTATTTTGATTTCTTATTACTTAAGATTTTTTACTTCTTATTCTTTTTGAATATATATTTGGATTAGATAAATATACTTAGGATTAGTCATTAGGAATGTTATCTAAAATTTATATTTTTAGTAATAGAGAGACAACCACCATGCATAATAGAATCTGGTTGAAAATAATAAAGATCAATTATAATGGTCAAGTGGTAACTAAGTTATTGTTGGCATTTATATCACTGTAACTAATGTATCTATAGGATATGTATCTATGTGTGTTGGTTTTGTTACCCAAATATGTTGTGTGGATATGTGAGTAGGCTCTATCAAATTGTGTTCAATGCCTCCTCCACATGTCCCTATATTGAGAGTTATATCAACTAATGGTTCTTTGGTAGGATCAGTGTGCAAGAGATCAATCATAGCATAGGGTACACTAGGAAAATGTTTTTTAGTGGTTGATTTATATGAAAGTTGGTGGACTATACATCCCTAAAAAGAAATATAATTAGACCTCTCAACCCAATAACCTACAAAAGAATTAAGGTAAGGATATCTTGATTTATCCTTTTAAAATGAAATGATCCCTCAATCTATAATTTATGATTTTTTTCACCTTAGTGAATAACAATCATTATCACAATGTCTACTAATACCATGGTAAGTGCAAAAGTGTTGTCCTTTTACCTTTTCTAATCTTTGTGATGGGTGGTAATATTTGGGAGGAAGAGTAATCAACTTATTATCCAAAAAATTATGTAATATGTCATGCAATCAGTCTCTAAGCCAATCAAACTAAATTGGTGGTTACTTGGTAAAGTTATAGTTTTGAATTGTTGGAGGTTTTATATGTGTAAATTCCTTACCCATATTCAAAACCCTTACTATATGTTCTTTGGTTTTATCTTAGATTTTGGAGAAGGTATATTTACATGGAATTTTTGTTTCTTCTTGGAGATATTGGTATCATGGTTATCTATATGTGGAGAAGTATGCGATTTAGGTTTTGTGTTCGTTAATGCACATGTATACTTATACATATCTCAATATAAGGTATTGAAAGAGGTAAAGGGTTTATGTAATTTTATTTTTATCATTGGAGAAAGAATACCCATTATAAATATGAATTGCACTTCTCAATATGAGGGGGTATAGTTAAAGGAATATAAAATATCTTTAAATTGAATAACATGATCTTTAATTAGTTCATCCTCATTTTGAGTCAAGATAAGAAAATGTTCCAAAGGCAGCTTTGTAAACTTATGTTTATTGAAATGCAATAAAAACACATCCTCAAGATATTTAAATATTTTTAGGGAACCATTTGGGAGGATAAAAACCAACTAAGAGTTTCCTTAGCCAAACTTCTATGGAATATTTTTAACAACAAATGTCCATCCTCAGCTTAATGGTCAAAGGAGTGCATGCATTCCTTCAAATGACTAGTAGGATCTCCTTGGATATCAATGGAATGGAACTTAGGCATGAAAAAGTTAGAAAGATAATGATAATCAAGAATATTTTGTGTAAGAGGTTGATATTCCAAGATATTATAATTAAAGGTAGCCTCATGGGAGGAAACTTGAAAATTAAGAGTAGTCATTTGTTGTTGAAGATCCCCTATGGTAGTCATCATAGATAGAATATCACTAGGATAAGTTTGTAAATAGGTTGAATATTTTCTTAGAGATTTTAAGCTAACATCCATATGGAACATAAGAATAATAGGCTTCTTAGCACCATCTAAAATAGGATCATCACATGGTTTTGAAATATAGGTAGAGAAGCACTCATTGCTAAAGAGGTAAGTATGTCATTCTGGATAACACAAAGGATGATATCATTATCATTGTAATGTGACATATTACTTGAATTGTAATTATATTCAATATAAATGGGAGATGTGGTTTCAATTTGTTTATCTAAAATATAAACATGTTTTTTAGCAAAAAATGTGGAGGGAGAAAGGAGAACATTTTCTACTTGATTTACAACTTTAAAAAAAGAGAAATGCAATTTTCAATTTCATTTTTGAATTTAGAAAGAGGTAGAGAGAATGAAATGCTACCTTATATTTTTGGTATATCATTATCATATGATAAATATGCAATATTTTCATTATTATCATGGAATGGACTTTCGAATTTCTTTGCTTTATAGTGTTTAATATTTGAAAGAGATGAAGCAAGTGTATTTGGTAATGGAAGTATATTTTCAAACAATGCATTTTGATGGAGAGATTTTTTAGAACTTGTACATTCATTTTCCCTTTTCAAACCAAGTAAGATAGATGAAGAAGTAGTACATTCATTTTGAACTTTAAAAACTATATAAATAGAAGAAATTTCATTCTTTGTTGGTGAATGTTCTAAAGAAACAATAGTTTTAACATTTTCACTATTTTGAAAAGAATGAAAAGATTCATCTTTTTCAACATGTTAATCATAAGAGGGAAAATGAGTGAATTTAATAAGTGGTTCATCTTGATATTTTACTATGAATGATAAATTATTTACTTGATAACTTCTTAAATGTCTATTGTATTGGCCTTATGTACTTCAGCAACAAAATTCAATTAATTTAATTTTTTTAAGAACTTCATCATGGGATGTAGAAGACAAGGGACTAGGATCATCATATTTGAATTTAAGAGGTTGATAATCACATTCATAATCCTATGAAATCATGTCATAAGTACCAACATATAATCTAGCTTTACATTTGCATCATTGGACATTGCATTATCATAATTATAAGCAAAAGTAGATAGTGGGGAATTTTGTTGATATGCCATGAGATCATCATATGAAATGTATTGGTCATTTGGAATATTAAACAAGCTATCCAAAATATGAGGCTTCATATTTCTTATAGGAGGAATAGGCATGATGTTAATTACAAACTTATATGCACCCACAAAGAGGAATAAAACAAAAACCAAAGAAAAAAATACAATCAAGCATCCCTTAAGCTATGATCATGTAATAGATTCAGATCTAAAACATAAATACAAATTTTTGTAAGTGAATTTTGGTAGAAAGAGGAAACCCTAATGCAATGTAGGGTTGGTTCAAATTACAGAGGATGGGTTCACCATAATGTTTTATGCAAATGGGTTTTATACTAAAATAGGCTAAGAAAATAAAATGTTTGAATGCAATAATGTAATATTTATAATTCATCAATGTACTAAAAAGTATTAGATTTTAACTTATATAGACATGTGTAATAAATTCAGAAAATATGTTAAAACCAATGGATAAAGAGAGGATATCTTATTTTATGTTTTGTTCTAGACTATGATAGCAATCTGGATTCATCTTAGGTATGAAATAAATATTTATGTTTTATTTATTCTAAATTATGACTATTTTTGCCTCCTGGACACTATCATCACCTTGGACACTATCATTAACGTAAGTTTCCAAATTTGACATAGGTGTCTATCCCCAAATACACACTAAAATTGGATCAAACTTTCCCTGAAGTTGTGATATCACATGTATCCCTATTTTATACTTAGGAATAGGTCAAATTATGTGTGTAACACAACCAATAAGTAAAACACTAGTTATCTTACCCTTGGTCTCTTGTGACTTAATAAAAATGGGTTATCACTTGAGACGAGTTAAACTTAGAAACCTTATTATTGCTAACTACTACCTACATAGACATATACTTTGAAGAAGGCCTTAGAATCAAATGTAGTTCTCCCTCCTAGGTATATGTGTGTAATGGTGATAATGTAACTATATGTTATGTCTCATATTGCAACCCTTTATACAAGTAATGCAAGTGTAAATTGACAATATAAATTATCTCATAATTTCAATTTTAGTAATTTGATGTGTAATGTAGTTTAATAGTTTTTGAATGAAACAAAGCACATGCTTATTATGGTTTTTGCTTGATAAAATAAACTAGACCATAGCCTTATATATATATATATATATATATATATATATATATCTTGATTTTGAATTAGGACCTATTGGTGTGTGAAATCCAAGAATAGAATAAACACATGGGGATAAAAAAATAGTCACAAGGTAAAAAGTATGAAAAATTATCAAAATATAAGACTGGACACTATTGTAGGTCATGACACTAACATTTATGCTAGTTTCCCAACCAATTAGGTAGTGTCAAGTTAATAAAAACATAGATATAAACAATAAAATATGTAGGGATCCATAAAACACATCGAACAAATATATTTTAGCTAAAATATATATAAAAATAATAGATAAATAAAATAAAATAACATAAAACCAAAGAGCTCCATGTGAGATCACTCCACTATATGTCTAACTCTCTATCAAAAGGCCTATACATGCAAAGCTAAGAAAAACATATTATGAAACTATGCTTATACCAAATATAGGTATCTACACCATATGGTTTCATTGTAATTTTTTAGGAAACTATATTGCAAGTTTATCTTTAATGATATTCCTAATTATTTTGACTACTGAGAGTTTCAAGGCCAAGGGAAAGGCTTTGCTTGGGATGGACTAGGTACACCTCATGCACCTAATCAGCCTACAAGAATCCCAATCCAAAATCTAGTTTAGCTTGAGATAATCCACTCTATAGTGAAGGATGTTGTTGATATTAACATTTTACATGTGCTTCATATGCTTATTGACACACTCATTCTACATACAAGTAAGCTTTCTAATACTGATGTTGGAGAGGGTGTATATGTGGATACTCTAGCTAGCATGCATTCCCAACCACACTATAATATATATTATGGGAACATATGCACTGGAACTTTAAACTATGGATGGTGGTTCTTCTAAGGGTGTACATGTTATGGTTATGATTGATGAGTTTTTGGCACATACATTTGGTGTGGAGACATCGACTTCACTTGTGTAGGTATATTTTATATTTGACATGCTAAATTTTAGATATATTTTTATTTAAAAGGTAATAATTAATTTACATAAAAAAATCAATAATATATATGTAATAGTTTATGTTGTAGAAGGAGATGATCTTGGCATTTTCATAGCGAGATCGTGGGTCATCTACTAATGCATATATTGTTATTACTTAGATAATGTAATATAGATTTAAATTTTCATTAATGTTTTACTTCATGTACATGTAAGTGTGTGTGTGTGTGTTCAAGTAAAAATCATATTTTTTGTTCATTTGATGACCATAGTGGAGACTCTTCCATCAATACAGGTAGGAACAAACATAGGAATTACTAGGGTTTCATCTATGTAGCAACTCATTGAGGTATGTTAACTTGTAATGTTGAATTATATATATATATATATATATATATATATATATATATATATATATATATATTTGAAAATATAACTTACATGAATGTAATAAATACGTAGGGTTACAGAATGACATATGATAATCCCATTCAGATGATTAGTAGGGCACCAAATCTATGTGTAACTCAAACTATCATTGGCCTTACTGAGTGTTAGAGGGAATTTAGACATGACTAAAAGATTATGGTAAGTTCATGTTTAAATAATATTTTCATCATTTAAAATTGACTTCTAAATTTGGTTGCATGTCTAATAATATTTATATATGAAAAAATCCACTTATAGGTGAGCTATGAGTGTAAAATGATTTGGAATCAAATTTTGGAGGAATCTAAGGCATTTGAAGGATATCCATCTACAATAAAGTTATATGATGGGGGATCCTTATCTGAGGAAGGCAAAAAGAGGGAGGTTTTCTGATAAGTAGGATATGCCTAGCATGATGAATTATTTTTATGTCTATATGGCAATGTACACCTTTTTGGCATTTTATGCCTATATAACATTAATCCAACATTATAGTATATTATTATTTTAAATGAATTTATGGCATGAAAACACACACACATGCATGCACACACACACACGCATGCACACACACACACACACACACACACACACACACACACACACACACACACACACACACACACACACACACACACACACACACATGTTAACATTTTGTAGTGATCATTTTTCTGTGTATAATTTAGCCCATGTTATTATTTCAAAACCAAATTTGGTGGTTGTATGATAATATTTGATATTTCCTTCTTGTAATTATTAAATGTAGCTTACAATCCTTCAATACATGTTGCAATTAAAACTATATGGGAGGAAATAGTATAATGTACATATGCCAAATTTTCTCTTAATTTGAACCTAGCTTGATATGCTTTATCAAGTGAATAAATATATGAGTATTCAAGTTCCTTTCCATCTTCAAAGAGTTTGAAACTTGTGAAATAACTCAATTTTTATTTGAAACTATTCACAATTAGAAGATGTAAGGTCTATTTATGTATATAATTAAACATCATTTTGCTATCAATCACTACTATGTTCGAAGATTTTTGTAGAATAAAAATTGGTGTGAAGAGTCCTTGGTACGATTTGGAAATAGTTTACCAAGGAATTTCATTGCTTTTATGGATAACTCCTTGTCTATTTGGGGAACCTTCTTATTCATGTTTCTTTCAAGCATAAAATATTCATTATAAATATTAAGATATGGAAAAAGCATCAAAATATGTAATTCTATGTTGAACTTATTCACCCTCTAGAAAATAGTGCATCAACTTATTCAATCTATGAAAAATAGTCTATTGTAGCATAAATGGAAAATTTGTGATCTTCTTGAGTTGGAAGTTTGTACAAATTGTTTCACTTTGTTTCCTAATTGAAAATATCAAGTGGTTGAATGCATATCATTATTTATGTATATATGTGTTTAGATTCTTTTATTTAGGCATATTCAATTTTGCGATCTATGAGAATTTAGTAAGCTTCTATTATAATTTCAATAAAAATCATATTTCAACATTATCTACATTGACAAAAAAAACTAACTCTCTTTAGCTTTAGATAAAATAAATCACATTTATAGATAAAATAAAAATGGGTTTTAAACTCCACCATATTCCTAAGATGTCAAATTATTTTGATCACCTTCTCCAAGATAGAAGAAAGAAGTTCATATGACTATTAAATGTGCTTCAAATTTAAGGTTGCTAATTTTTATTGACATCTCACACTATTACACTACACCACCACCCTTTACTTCTATTAGAAGTTAACCCTATCAATATAATAATTATCCCTCTATAATTAGACCCTATGAAGTGAAACAAAGAAATCATTAACAAATTTAGAATCATATAAAAATATGGTAATCACAACACATATAAATAACTTTGAATTCAAATTTTACATTATGTCACATTTTAAGCAATAATTTCTAATAAATAAAATGAAAAAATTGACCTTACATTATATTCTTTATAATATTCAAAGTAAATGACTACCACTTATCTAATTTTGTTAGAACTGCCCATAAGTTCGCACTATGGACCTATATTTGTAGGCATTAGAATTTGTGTGTTTTCTTATTTTTATAGAAAGTTAAAGTCCAATATGTAGGAAACAACACACCTTTGATCCCATTTCCATTTGTGGAATGGATTCAAACAAATTGAATAGTCTTATATTTATATATTGAATTTACTATGAATTATTGTGATATAATCTTTTTTGGTTTCCCTAAATGTCATGTGCACCATAAAATTATATGTAATTTTACATTCATGCTTATTCAATTTGTTTATAAAAAAAGTAGATGTATGTGTTACACCTAAGATGCCAAGTGACAACCATATCGTGCCTCTTTAAAAATATAATTTTACCGTCACTATAGTGGATGATGACACGTGATCCCATGACCATGACATCCAAAGCCACCTAGATGCATGTTTTTATAGTTTATCAAGATCACAAAACATTAACAATAAATGTTGTAAATGTTGAAGTTGTGGTTTGAGATATCCACCTATAGTTTTTCATATAAAAAAAATGGTAGTGCAACCACATGTATTAGCCTCTAGGATAAATTTATTAGCCTCTAATCAAACCCAGTTAAGAGATGAAGTACCCGGTCCAACCTCAAGAACATATTTCTCAATACAATAAAATTATAATTTTTAGGCCAACTTCAAACCCACATAAAATAAAAAAACTATTTTTTGTGCAAACATAAAGAAGCATCGTGTATGTTAAGTCCATCTAATTTTACCTTTGACCATGGTGATCGAGCATAGGGTACAAATATGTGGCAAATGACATAGTAATCAGTGGTGAAATATAACTCTTATGCAGTCAAAAGATAATTTATTGTCCTCTAATTGACATTTCCACCTCCGAGACTTTCCCTTACAAATCCATCACTTAAAAAATGTATGTATAGGAAAATGACATGTGATCCCATGACCATGTCTTCCAAATCCACTTGGATACACATTTTTACAGCTACTCAGGAGCACAAAAACACTAACAATAAATGTTGTCAACATTGAGGCCGTAGTTAGAGATCTCCACCTCTAGTTATTTTTGGCTAAAAAATGGCACCACCACCACATTGGGGGTGGATAATAATGTCAAGGACCAAGTTCTTTTTCACTAATCATGCCTAGCCAAGAGATGGAGTAGTTTTTTTTACCTCAATAATGTCCTTCCCAATATAATAAAATTGTAATTTTAAGGCTAAAATCAAAATGTGTGTAAATTGAAAACCTTAAGTCCTTTGCACAAACTAAGAGAAGCCTCATATGCATGTCAAATCCCTATAATTTCACCTTGAATCATGTTGATCAAATGTAAGATCTAAATCTATGGTAGTCAACATATTAATCAGTGCCAAAATTCATCTTTTATATAGTCAAAATAGATAAATCCAACTCACATTTATGCTTCCAAGACCTCCCTATACAAATCCATCACTTCCAACATGTCTAGATAGTCAAATCACATGTTTCCCCATAACCAAGACCTCCAAAGCCACCTAGTTAGGAGATAGAGTATTCATTCTGGTCTCTAGATAATATGAAATTCTTTACTAAAAATGCCAATGCATGAAGGTGGAAGCTTATTTTAACACCACTAACCTACAAAAAATATGTTAGTGAGTAATTAAAATTGAAATTTATATATACTACCTAAAAAATCAATATAATTTAATAAAATTAAATACATTTACATTTGAGAAACTAACATACATTGGAATTTCAATCCTACTAACCACTAGGATTTGCTCTATTATTGATAGTAGAAATAATTTCTTCATGATCAAACTCACAAACCTTCCATAGATTCTTGTTTAATAGCCTCCCATGATATTTGAGCAATTGAAAATGTGTTACAAGAACCAAATTTGAATAGTGTTTTATCTTCCTATGTATTTTATAATCTTCAAACAATCATACATCTAAATTTATGATAGCATATCATCAAAGCTAAGCTCCAATAACTATCATAGACATGGTGGGATAGTCAATGTTTCCCCATCTATGACTAAGAAAGTCAATATCTTTTCTTCCTCTACACATTGACATAAGTAGTAATTTGTTCACTCTTTATTGTCCTCATCCATAATAACTACAAAAACATGTCATGTATCCCAAAATAAAGCAATCTTTTAAAAATAATGTTAATATATATAGCTATAATTTAGTACATAAAGACTAATTTTATACTATTTTACACCTAAATCAAATACATAATCAAATTCATGTGATGATGTCATATATTTAAGTTATAATATTGGTGGATCATGATATATGTTGATTAGAATTAAAGGTCTATAGCTTCATTCATCCACCCATTCTTGTGAATCACACTCACTCCAAAAAAATCAATGCATGCAAAACAAAAGCATGTCAAGTGCCTCATGTGAAAAGTCCAATAACCTACATTTGAACTACAAAATGAGTGAAACTCACTTGGTCATGTTACAATCATACAATCTCATACCTTACTAATTGTTCTTTCTCCATCAACTAGAAATATATATGAATAGTAGAGTTTTATTGATCTCCATGGCCCATTTTCTCATTATACCATTCAATAATGATTTTTTCTTCAGTCAAATCAATGCCATTTTATAAATTCAAGTCCTCTTTTACAATGGCTCTTTTACACATGTTATGGGACCATCAATCTCCCCTTTGTTTATGGCCAGCCTTAGTGAAACTCTAAATATGTTCAATGCTAGAGCTAACATGCATCATGTTCAACTAGTAAAACATCTGTGTATTCTTAAATTATGATGTGCAAATGTCTAACTAAATATAATGTTGATTGAAAGTAATGTTCCTCTCAGTAAAATTTCCAAAAAAACATTTAAAAATAGCCTTGTACATACTCTATATAATGTGATCGATCATCACTAACATAGAAATGATACTCCCTTAATATTTTTGACCTTGCACTGTACTATTAAGTTCTTGCATTAATACTATACATGAATATGACAACCTTACTAAGTTGTATTACTATGATTTAACTTCCATTTATGGTTTCAATGTGTAATTTTCAATAGATTTGACTACTGAAATAATATAACCAAGTGGGAATGTGTCCTTTATTAACTTGAATTATTCATCCAACCATCTAGTTCTATGTATGTGCCTTGCTCACTCATAAACAATTTCCTCCATGAATTTGACTATAAATTCTAAAAAAAGTATTTGTTTTATAACAAGCTTATACCTTTTATATTCCTTGCAATCTTTTAATTGATATGTCATAGATTTCTATTTTCTAAAAAAAAGAAATTAATTATTTTCCAATTCTTCTTGTACTCTCCTCATGGATACATTTTTAAAATTTGAAAATCCACCACAAATGTTGCATGTTCCATATAAGCATGCTTTGTTATAAAAAATTATACGTCTAATCTTTCACAAAAAATGGTTGATGATTTTAGTGGAATCTCCATGACACACTCCTAAAAAATGTTGTCAGTATGAAAAATACAATGTACATGACAAAAAACATCATAATGCATTGAAAATTCAACATGTTGACTACAAATATAAGTGGTTCATGTGTGATTTATTTTTACATAGAAGGGTTTGGCCATCTCAAAATATCTTTGACTAATAGAAATTAGTGGATGTTTTTTTAACAACATAGAGTAAAATTGTGTTTGGGTCATATCCAAGAAATGTTTTAAATGCAGTTGATGGTTACGAGAACCAACTCTTATTTTCAATGCATCTCTTATATTAAGTAAAATCCTTATGTTGTCTTTCAAAAATTATGCAAATAAATCTTTGAGAGAACCAACTAGAACCTTTTATTTTCATGGAATTCTAGCATAGAATGCCCATGGCTCATTGGTATCAACATCATTAAGTATTTTAAATATCCTAATTTATTTCATTATTATTTTTTTTATTATGTTCAACTATCTTCTTATTTTTGAAATTAAAATTTTTCTCTATGTTTAACCGCTTACTATACAAGTTATAATTACATGTCAAACAACATTACTATCTTTGTTGCATCTTTTCATGCTTAGAATATGGTATCCATGATATACATTTTCAATAATTTCCTTGTTTTCACCATCCATATTAGATGTTCTTATCTTGTGGTATACATTGTAGGTCTCATCTTAAGAAATTTCATTAATGAAACTAACAATTGTCATTTTTAACTATCATTTAATTTTTCAAAAAAACTATCCCAATTTATTTTAGCATTCTTCTTGAATGGTGATCAAGCATTTTTTTATACATTGGTTTTAAAATATTTTCATCAACTTCAATTAAGTACATGGGTTTTCTATGGAAAATACTAGAAGATGTTACTAATGGTAATTTTATTTATTTATCATTTCCATATCATTATCTTCACTACTAGTTTATCCATTTTCTATTGTTGTACAATTTAATTCTTTGTTACTTTTACTATTGAGCATTTACATAAAATTTTATTCATTGTTACTTCCATCATTATATATTTATATGTAATTTTATTCATTATTAGGGGATAAATCATCATGTGTAGATTCATCACCAACAAAATTAAAAACTTCATACTTTGAATGTGGAGTTGTAACATAGTTTCAACTTTTAGGTAAACATTCATCATCATTATTCATTTCATCATTATCTATTTCATCATTATCTATGACATTGGTTTATTTTGGATAACATATGTACTTTGTCTTGGTCAAAATGTTGGCATTCATTCCCTTTGTTTTTCTCTCTGTAATTACTCTATAATTTTATGTCTTAACATTTGCTCTTATTTGAATGAGGTTCACCACCCATGACTAGAACAAACTTGATATATTTTGAAGGTGGGGACTAAAAAAATAAATCGATACATTGTGTCTTATATTTTACATGATGCAAAATGATGCAGAAAATATCAGTGGGGACATAAATCTTGAAAGAGGTAAAAATAAACATTGGAAAAAGGAATGCGTACACGTTATAAAGTGTACGTGTTATATTTATGCACTAGTAGATGATAATAATATATTATTAGAATATATAAATATAAATAATATATATAAATATTATAAAATATTGTATAAGGTAATGTAATATTAAAAATATTATACCTTTTGTTTCTTTATAATTACATCATTTTTTCATAAAATCAAGGTCGATTAACCATAAACTACATCCTATACAATTCATTTGGGATCAATTTGGCCTAAATCACATCACTAATTGCACCAATTGCATAGTTGGATTTATCAGTGATAAAAATAGGGCTTATTTATGCCCCAATAAAATCTTATAGTTGCAATTAGGTTTAAGGGACTCATATTAGCCCCAATTACCTTTGTAATGAAGTAGTTGACTATTTCATTCATTATGTGATCCAATTGGGGCTGATTAATGAATAAATCACATCCTATGTAGTTGAAATTAGGTTCACACATGGTTCAATTAGCCCCATATCACATCCTATATAGTTGAAATTAGGTTCACACATCATTCAATTAGCCCAAAATCACATCCTATACTCATAGTTAGGTTTAAGGTGTTCAGATTGGCCCTAATTACCTCAATGATTACATTTATGAAAAAATTAGGATCAATTAAGCCTTTTATTTCATCCTATACAATATATTGAACCATAAATTAGGTTCATGTGACTCAATTCAGCCCAATTACATCTCTAATTACACCAATTGACTCAGTAAGTCAATTCATTATTGAATCATAACTAATTTAGCCCCAAATCATGTCCCACTCTCATAGTTATTTTGAATGGCCTCAAATTGACCTTAATTATCTCTTTTATTGAATAAATAGACTATTTAGTTCATTATGTGATGATATTTAGGTCAATTTAGCTCTAGATCACATTATATATAACTGAAATTGTGTTTGCATGGCTCAAAGTTTTCAAAATGTATCTCTAATTACACCAATTGATTGATTGGCTCAATCTATAATGAAATTAGAGCCAATTTAGCCTCAAATCACATTTTATAGTTGTATTTAGGTTTAGGGGGCTCATGTTAACCCTATATTCCTCCATGATTTAAATAATCAACTATTTAATTGATTATGTGATGACATTGAAATTGATTGTGGCCCAAATCACATCCTATAGAATAAAAATTGCATATGTCATTGAATCAAATTATTATTTACTTTATTCTCTAATGAAATTAGGGTTGATTAATCCTTAAATCACATTTTATAGTTGTAATTAGGTTTAAAGGGATCAAATTAGCCCTAATTTCATTCATGATTGAACCAATGGACAATTTGGTTTATTTTTTTATGACATTGAGGTTGATTGAGACCCAAATTACATCCTATAATCATAATTAGGTTTTTGGGTTCAATTTCATACAAATTTCATCACTTATTGTGACAATTAACCAGTTGGTTCAATATGTCAGGAAATCTGAGCTAATTTAGCCCCAAATCACATCCTATACTTGTAGTTAGGTTCAAGGGCTTCACATTGGTCCCAATTACATTTGTTACTGAATTTGTGATAAAATTAAGGCTGATTAAGTAATATATTACATCATATACAATCAAATGAGCCATAAATTAGGTTTACAGGGCTCAATTTCGCCCAAATCACATCTCTAAATTCACTAATTAACTAATTGGATTAATTCATGATGGAATCAAAGATAATTTAGCCCAAAATCACGTCTTACTCTTTCAATTAATTTTAAAGATTTCAAATTAACTTGAACACCTCCTTGATTGAACAAATTGCTTATTTAGTTCATTATGTGATGACATTAGGGTCAATTGAGCTCCAAATCACATCATATCAATTGAAACTAGGTTCACGTAGCTTAATTTTTCTAAATATGCATCATTGATTTCACCAATTGACTCATTGGCTCAATCTATGATTAAATGAGAGCCAATTTAGCATTAAATCACATTGTATAGTCATAGTTAGATTCAAGGGGCTCATATTGACCTTAATTGCCTCCATGATTGGACCTATCAACTATTTTTTTCATTATGTGATAACATTGGAGTTGATTGAGGCCCAAATCACATCTTATACAATCAAAATTACATCTTTCATTAAACCAAAAGAATTTTTGCTTCATTCTCTGATGAAATTGGGGTTGATTGAGTCCCAAATCACATTTTATAGTCACAATTAGGTTTAAGGGGCTCAAATCGGCCTCAATCACCTTTTTTGATCAAACTAATGGACTATTTGGTTTATTTTTGTATGTCATTGGAGTCTATTAGGCCCTAAATTACATCTTATATAATCAAAATTAGGTTCATGGGGCTCAATTTTACCTAAATTACATCATTGATTGCACTAATTGACTCATTTGCTCAATATGTCAAGAAATCTAAGCTAATTTATTCCAAAATCACATGCTATAGTCATTGTTAGTTTAAGGTATTGGCCTTAATTGCCTCCACCATTGAAATAATCGACTATTTAATTCATTTTGTGATGTAATTGGGGTTGGTTGAACCCAAAATCATATTCTATATAGTTAAAATTAGGTTCATAATCTCAAATTCACCCAAATTAGATCACTATATTTACTGTCCTCTGTATGGCAGTGTATATATTGACTCACACCACTTATATAAAAATATATATATAATTAAAAACATGAATAGATAGATAATACACATAAACACATATACATAGATGATTTCTATTTTTTTGTGCTATGTCAAAAAAATGTGTACACTTTATTGTATCTACACATTGTAGTGCATATGTGCTTTATTATGTATTATTAAAAAAACATGACTTTTGGCCTGGAAATGGATTAGATTCTCAAGCCTAAGGCTTAGGCCTATAAATACATAATGATATTCATGTTTTGACTAAAATTAACAAAATACAACTTCCACCATCATAGACACTATAAAATTCATTGAGACATTTCCTAAAATAGTTATTATGACATTGAGCACACTCTCCTCTTTCCAAATATATGATTTTTTCAAAATTTTGACTATTTTAAGGTTTTCACATATGTTGATTTCTAAGTATGTATTTTTTAGGCCACTATATGCTACAACTATACATGTCTATATATGTTTATGTATTTTTTTTCATTGATCCAAATGGAAAAAAAAAATTGTATGGTCACAAACTAAGCCTAATTTGATACATATTTAAAAAAAAGTATTTTTTATTTTTTTATAGGTAGTTAGGGGTGCCACACAATTGGATATCCATTTTTTTTTTTTTTTAGGATTTGTTTACTTGTAAAATTAATAAAATTAACATTGGTTATTTTTTTTCAAAAAAATATTGGTCACAAACTATATGATCTTATATAAATTTCCACCAAATGGTTTCAAATAATACTAAATGAAGCTCAAAAAATGAGGGGCCGAATCACCAACTATATAACTTATTTTTCTAAAAAATTATTTATTTTAAAAATTTAGATGTTTGACCTACTTATTCTTGAGCATTTAAAAAAAAAGTAGTTTAGAAACTAGACTTGAAATTCTACAATTCATGTTTTTCTATCATCTTCAAATTTTGAGTGTAGCCACCTCAAATAATCTATTGAAGAATAAATTTCTCATTTTTCAAAAAAAAACATGTCCAGTTAAAACCCCCTTTTTTATCCCCAACATTGTGCACTTACCCTAGATTTTATGGGCTTATTGTTTTAGTATTTTTTTTCATCTAATTTCTTCCAAGTTTTGGGAAAGTGTAGCTTTTGCAATTCATGAGTATGGGATGGTTGTTGGAGTTATGGTTGATTATCACATTTGTCCCAAAGTTTGATACTTGGTATGGGATGTTGGATGGTTTGATTAGGATGGGTTATTATAGCTGGTTTATGGTAGGCTATCAACATCATAGAAAGGGAATGGATTTGGACTAAAATAATTGTTGTCATTCAGTATAGATGCCATTAGATTAGGTTTTATTTAGTTTTGAATTGAATTGACTTGATTTTACTTGGATTTAGTTTGATATTGGATTACTAATTTCTTTTGAGTGCAACCTTTGGCCTTTTGTGTGGAATATTTGTTTATGTGACATTTGAACATGTCCTTTGTATGAGTCTCTTGGCCTTATTGTATGACATTGATTTTGTTATGTTTGTGTGCTTGTTAATCTTGTTGAGTTTGATGGGCGACATGATTCATATTATGCACTAAATCTTGCATATGTTTATTTTCTTAAAGCTAATACTATGAGTTGTATTCATACATCTATCTAGACTCGACACTTTAGGGGTATCCTCATTTTTTAAATACATGATTTGAATGATACATATCTTACTATAATGACATATATTTTCATATATGATACATTGTTAAATGATTACATCTTAATATGTATAATATAACTAACTTTTATTTTGAGATGAGTGGCTTTCAAGACACATCCCTCACCTCAAAAGGGGAGGGGAACATTTTAGTGGGATTTACATACACAATTTAAGTCTCTATGAGTGAAATCAATTTTGAGTATAAAATATAGATTCAATGAATTTATAATGATTTAAAAATTCAATTTTTGGTACAAATTATGGGGGCATATACCCTGCACATGCACTCACATTATAAGAACAAAGTATAAATTCATACATTAAGGATGCATGAAATAGATTCATGCACAAGCTCCAAATAGAATTTTCAAAATTTAAATCTATATATAATTATAAATTTCACATTTTTACACAAGGTGGGCATGATATAGGTTCATTTAATACTTTTAATATTGTTTAATATCTATGATCATGGAATGAGTTTAGATGTTATTCATTATCCTATGATCAGACTTACAAGAACTAAGGAACAAAGACATAATTGAATCTAAGATCCATCTACATTGGTCAATTCAATTAAAATGCATAACTTGGAGATTCATCACCTTCTAGTATCATAGCATGTGAATCCAATATGGATTGCAACCCATTTTCATCTTGGGGTTACAAAGACCAGGAACATAATTTGAGGTTTCTATGTCCCTTAATGGGTTTAATTTTATATTCATGTTTGATCAAAATTAGGGCTTGATCACCCTCCATTTACCATTACTTCATCAAAGGAACCAATCTTTCCAAGTGCTTAATTAGAAGCACCAATTATTGTATGCTTCTAGGAAGCATCGTCTTAAAGTAAAGTTATAATATCAATAGTGGTTTCACACATACGTGTGTATTCCTCCCTTGCTCTTTTTTCAAAATTTCATTTGTAAAATTTAAAACTTTTTCAATTTTCAAATGAATAAAATTACTGCTTCATGATTTGTTGTAGGTTTTTCTATTTACAATGCCCTACTGAATGAAGAATCTACTCAAAGTCAAACTATGTCATACACACTTAGGTTAATAAAATGTATGCATACACAAATGTTAAAGCAATAAATACAAAATAAAAATCAAAACATGATGTAATATCTATACTCTAACAAATGAAATGCACCTCTGATGAGAAAAAGGGAGAGATGTGCACACTTTCACTTACCAGTAAAGATTATCCCTTTGATTTATGGATTTTCTTGATTGTGGGTGCTTAATGAAGCTCACACAATAACTCCAACAACATGTCCTTATGTCAATTGAATGATTATCTTGATGAAGGTTGATGATTGCCAATGCTAGCTCACTAAAAAATGTAGAGTTTCCTCAAATAACTTATAGAGTTTGAGCAAGAGGAATGGATGGTGGACCTTGATGAAAGATCAAGGGATATAAATGAGTCAAAGATGGGGGGTTGGCTCATAAATAGAGGAGGTTGGAAAAGGCATGACCTTCATGTATAAGGGATGGGCACGTCATAATTTGTCATCTTGCCTTGGATTTGATGAGATTTTGAAAGTGGTAAAGTGATGTCATTTATTTTAGATGGAAATTTGATGTGATGATATTTGATTTATGGGTTTTAGATATTATGGAAATTAGATTTACATGGATTAATAATCAACAAGGTAATAAAATTAAATAATTAATTAATATAGTTTGATTTATGTGGGATTGGTCAGGTTTAATTGTCATAAGACTAATTAGTTGGGGGTGATATGAATAGTGAAAGGCTATCTAATGAAGTTGATGATGGGATTAGGGTTAATGAGGATATAGTTATAATGTAATTAGGGATGAAACAAGATGAAATAGGTAAATTAGGGTTCAATATGGATGATAGAATTAGGCTTTAACATGGTTGAAGGGATGATGGATGGAATGATCACCAAATTAAGGTTTGAAATGGAATGTGATGATGAAAGGTTAGTGTTGACACTCAAGTGAAATTTTTTAGGTTTCTAACTTTTAGCCCTCTTTGAAAGGGAATTTCAAGATGATGGGTCGGTAAATAAGTAATAACCTTTCAAAGCATAAATAAGCTAAAAAAATGGTACACGAGGATGCCCTTATTATCACGATGAATGGTTAGGGATGATGACCCCTCGAGAGGGAACACATGGATGAAAGACATTAATGGGCTCTCTAAATGAGAAGAAAGTTATTAGAATGTATGAATGAGAGTGAAAATAGAGGGGTGGGGTGATAAAAAGATGGGTTAGGTTATAGGTGGATGTGATGATGATAAAGTAGGATGATGATGGACATGAATAAAATATATTAATGTGTTTATGGATGTAATTTACTCACTTAAACCAAGGCTTGCATACTTTAATTAGTGTTGATTGATGTGATTTTCACTAAGTAATGATATATGCAAGGGAATGGATTGGGAATGATATATCCTGACGATAAAGGTGTGAACTTGATTTACCCTAAGAACATTCAACATATGTTAGGGAGTAGATTTGGGAATGATAAATCCTAATGAAGCTGCATAATTTTATTGGATGGATGAATTATTGATTGATTGTCTAGGATATGCAAGCATAACTCACAGAGTTAACTAATTTCATGGTTTGATGGTGCAATGATCACATTTATGGATGATTGTATGATTTATTAATGTCCTTTAAAATAATAAATAATCTAAAAAAATGGGCACATGAGGATGCCCCTAACACTAGTGGATTTATACTCATACTATAATCGAGTTATATTGGATTATATTGATTGGATATGGATTAGATAATTTTGGGTTGAATAGGATTCATGGTTCATGTGAGGTTGATTTTATATTATTTTTGGATTTTTTGATTTTATATTATTTTTGTGATTTTATAATATTTTAATTTTTAGGATTTTTTGAGATTTATTGCCAAAGGATACCAATAAAGGGAACACTTGCTTAAGCAATGGGAATGGAAATGGTAATGGATGGAATGGATTTAAGATGATGTTTAGGGATGAATAGGGATAAATATGTGAAGGATAAGGACAATGAAGAAGTTATGGTTGAAGATAATGGGGATGAAGAAGATGAAGATCAAGGATTATGATAGGCTTCCAAGCATCATGTGTCCAGTCATCGAACCAACATTTTATGGATATGCATAGATATTTCCTAAGCAAGTCTCAAAATTTCTTCCACTTCCTTATAAAGGTCAACACGAAAAGAATGATGGCCACAATGGGATGGATACGGGATGGTAGAAGATATTTAGATGGATGTAGTAGATTATACCCCCAAGTATAAGGAACTTGTAGACAAATTACTACACATGATGCCAAAAAACTAGTTTTCATCAGGGTACTTTCCCAAGTTAACATAAAAATGGTTTTTACATGTGGAAGATTATTTATCTTTCTCTTTTGATTTTTTTTGTTTTTATTTTTATTTTTTGTTTTTTATTTATTTTTATTTTTTCATTGTTTTGATTTTTTTTAATTTTTAATGGAGGTGGTTGATCCTTCAAGCTGAGAGGTGTTTGATTTGGGCTTTAGTTAGAAAATATCAATTTTCTCTCGTCTCTCTATTTTATGTTATTTTTTATTCTAGGATATATTCATTAGTAGGCCAAAATGCTCTAGGTTAATTTACTATATTTTTGAATTTGTCCCTTTTGTTTGTGTAGGTCTTTTAATTCTTTACATTTTCTTTTGCTTACATGGGTCTGTATTTTTAGCTTCATTCTTTCTCCTTGAGTCAGATTGTGTGGTAATAGGTTTCTAATCCAAATTAGACAAGGTTATATATACAATACCTCTTATATGCATTTTAATAACAAGTATCAAGAGAAATTATCCATCATTTCAAATTAAGGCATACTTTAAAAATATTTATTTTTGTTCTTAAGGACTTGTATTCAAAGTTTTAGTGACACCTTGTACCAAAATAAGGATAGACAAATGTGCATGTAGTTGGATCTCCATTTAGGAAGAGGAGATTCAAGCCCTCACTCAAAATATCCATTCACACTACACTAGAATTACATAAGGTTTGATTCTGAGTGTGTAAGATATGTAGCTGAAAATCCTAAAGGTTTCCCAACCCGCTTAAACTTTTGATTGCTCATCTTACATTCTTGTGTGGAGAATTAAGTCAAGAAATAAAGAGAAGATAAATCAAATAAAATTTCATAAAAATTATATAAAGTGAAGACACAAGACCATACAAAATCACTCTATGCACCTATTCTACAAATATTAGAATTAAAAAAAAAATGAGTGTAGTATAGACTAAGTGCCTTAGAATAAATTTGTCACAATACTAGATAGAGCATATTCGATGATGAAAACTACCTAGGCATATTTATTGGTACAATAAAATCACCAAATCCAATCTTGTATATCTTGGCCTCTATATTTCAACAAAAGCTTCTT
>JARHVA010000821.1:1555000-1582500 GCA_037957365.1 Torreya grandis | reverse complement strand
TCTGATAATGATAAAAACATGATACTAGGAAATGCTAACATATTTGAGGGAAACAAAGAAAACATATTCACGAAAAACAACCTCACACTATAGAGAGCCATTATGGTGTGCCATGTGACTAATATCATGTTGAAAACTACTCCTAAATGTATTGAGAATAATAAGAACATATTCATGAAGAACTACTCCTATGTGTGTCATGTGACCTATTAAGGGTTACATAGTGATAACATACATAAAAATATAGTCCCTATATATTTTAATTCCATGCCTAATGGTTCATTTATCTAATGAGACCAGTGTCTGATGCATAACTCTTACTTTTACTAACTATGCTCATTTCATTTTACTGACTATGCTAGTGTCATTTTAGCTAGCATAATATTCTATCTTAGAACATATTCACTTATTATTTCATTAGACCTTTGTTTGAGCTTTGAAAATTGAGTATATGAGAGTTTTTCACTAATGTTGATATAAAAGTGTGTTAAAAATTATTTTTCTAAAGGAATGAAAGCCTTTACAGATTTAAGAAGATGATCATAAAACCATCTAAGAGCATATTCTTTAAGACTTATTAGAAATAATTATTTTTAATAATTTTTCATTATCTACATAGTCTAGATAAGCTGCATGAACTGGATATAATGTTGTTTAGGATCATAGTTTTATTATGTTTGTGTATTATTTTATTTTTCTTCTATAGAATAAGTAAAACTCAAAGAAAGGGAAAGGTATAGATGAACATGGATGTAGTTGTGTGCTCTATGATCTAAATGATGTGAAGAAGTATTCTTTGGCTTGGGAGGAATGACCTGTAATAAGAATGAGACTAGAAACATATTGATTAGTAAGATAGGAGGGTGAATTGCCTAGCAAGTGCTAGATCTAAGAAGTACAAGAATTTACTAGAAGGTTATCAATCCACTCATTAACAAGTTAAGTTCTAAAAAATGATAAGAGATGCTTGTATAAAGTAATGGAAAGTACTCAATCATAATGAAATAAATGCTTTTCAAGAGAAAATGACTATTTTTTAACAAAATACATTAGCTTGTTCAAAACTAATGCTAAAATGCTAAAACTTGATTTAAAAATTGCTTGTGACTCTTTGATGTGATAAAAGTCAAAAAAATAGATTTTGGGTAAGGGTTGATGGGTGATTTTAACTTGCTATTTTTGGGAAAAATAATTACACAAATATTAATTCTAGTTATTGTGTAATTGATATCGATTAAGGATAACTGATGTTGATCAAGGGTAATCGATGTTAGTCAAGGAATGACTGATGTCAATCACTATGGGTTTGTCATGGTTCTTACTTGAGATTAAAATGGAATTTTGGGTTATTATAGAAAGGTTGGTGGGCCATTTCAAGATGGATGATGATCATGAAGACAGAATGGGGTCTTAGAGATGTCAAACATATATATTTGATACTCAAATGGCTGAGAATGGTTAGTGGGGATTTTTTAGAAAAGGGGGTGTTTGAATTTGTAGAACTCCAACACAAAAGAGAGTGTGAGGAGAGACTGGAAGAGATTGAGAGCAATAAACTATGAAGACTAAATAGCTGGACTTAGAACAAGTACAAGATACTTAGTTGTTATTAGATTTACTAGCCTAAAGATGTTCTAATGTTGAGTGTGAGCCACTTAGAATATTATAATAAAATAGATAGAGTAACGGTGCTTGAGTCCTCAATATTGAGGTGATGAATCAATTTCTAATCTCTAGGCTAGTTCTCTAGTTCATTAGGAAACTCAGATTTGCTTGAGAGTTCTATTTCTCACTCAAATGTTCCAACCTCCTGAGAAAGGGTCTTGGGGTTACCTTAAATAACTAACATCAGTAATAGTCAACCAATGTCAATTGAGGGGTGACCAACATTGTTCAAGGTGTAAATAGTCCAAGTTACCAAAAATAGCATTTTGCACTTAATTTTGGCCATTTAGACCCCTGGAAGTTGTCTAAGCTTGTTTAAGGCAGCATGGGTATGTGGGAATAAATGGTCTAGGAGGTTAAGACATTAAATGTCAAGGTAGGAAATGGTCTTAAGGTTAGGTGTCACTAAATTATCCATGGGTTTGGTTAGGGTGAGGTGTAAACAGGATTAATTAGCTTAATTAACTAATTAATTTAGCTAAATGAGTGTAATAGGGGGAAATGGGTGTTTTAAGGGGTTTTAAGAAATATTCTAATCTAAGGGAGCCAAGGGGGTTGAAAGAAGTGTTTTATGACAAATAGAACCATTGGTGCATTTTTCTAATGTCTACATTTTGCCCCTTTTTATTGCATAGGTTGCATTAACAAATCGAAAAATAAAAATAAATGGTGTATTGGAAGGTTAGATGCCCCAAGTATGGGAGGAAGTGTTCCCCCTCAAATAGGGAAATGATGAGGTGAAAATTAATTTAGGTTTAGGATTGACAAATGGGTAAGTGGGTGGTAAAGTGGTTTGAGTGTTTAGTCATGGAAGCACAAAAGGGTGCACAAAATGCAACAAAGTGAAATGTTATAAATTATGCCTAGATGAGGTTGCCATAATTGAACGTATTGGAAAATAATGTTTCACTTATGAGGACAAGTGATAAGTGAACTAGGTCACATCATTAGGCATAATTTATATGGGTACACTTATAAATTCAAGTCTCCATGTGAAGGTATGCATGTGCTCAGGGAACCAAAAGTAGGGTGAGATCTTGAGAAGCACAAATGGGTTATAGGGGTTAGGACCAAAAGTGGGCATGTTTGTAATGCACCTAGAGGTTTGCGCTCAAAGTAGAGTCTATGCGTAACATTTTGAATCAAGGTAAGGTAGTCTAAGAACTCAAAGTGACTAATGCAAATTTACTACACAAAATACATGAATAGTTTGCTAGAGTGACTAAGTTGAGAGGAAGTGGGTGTAGAATACAAAGGATAAGAAGGTAATCTTTGAGTGTGTGCATAATAGATAGATTCAAAGTGTGTTACTATAATGTTGAAAAGGATCCTTTTTGGTGAAAGAGGGGTCCAAGGTTATGGGAGAAGTTAGGGGTGAAACCCTAATTTATATGATAGATACTAGTTAGGAGTAGGTGGGATCGACAAATGTAGATTATCCCAACCCTAGGGGTATAGGTATTGATCACTGACTAAACCCTAAAAAAGGGGTTGATGACCAAAAAGGTTAATTAGAATGTTATTTTGTTGTTTTTTATCATTTATCTGTAGTGAAATTGACTTGAATGGAAAAAAGAGTGCCCTGAGCAGTTGATTGTGAGAGTTGAGTGGATCATGGGGTAGTTGGTAGTGGGAGAGTATTAGAGAGGGCACCAAGTGGACAAGGTACCAGGTTCGATAGAGAGAGTCAAATATACAATGAGCTGGACGACAAGCACAGGATAGAGGGTAAGCAGTGGCTAGGTTGTAGGTACCATCATGATAGTGGACATGAGATGCAGTAGGTGATGTGCACTTTTTTTACTTTTGGTTTATAATTTTAAAAGTGTGTGGGTAGGATAATGTTGTAGGATAGGGGGTAATACAATTTTTTGTTTGAAATTATATTGAATAGAGGGTAGAAGGGAGGGTAGGGATAGGCTATTTTATTATTTTAGTTAGGTTATAGGGGAAAACATTAAGGTTTTGGGGCTCAACCTGAACACACAATAATTAATGTCAGATGTTATCGATCAACATTGATCAACAGGAAGTTGATGTCAGTCGATAGTCGATCGAGTTAGTACAACAAGGAATCAATGTCTATCAAGGATAGAATAATGTTGGTCCTAGGGTAAAAAGGTATGGGAAAAGTTAAAAATTTGGGAAAATGTGCTTGTATATGCTTGAAGGATAATAAGTAGTGGGTTGGGTTGGCTTAGTAGGTGGTTAAGCTAAACTAAAAAATGGTACAAGGCTTAGGTTTAGGAGTAATGATAGTTTAAAGTGGCTAAGGTTTTTGATAAGAAAAAGGAGCCTAGCAATATTCAAATAAGATTGGTGGTGTGGGTAAGTGACAAACATAGGTGTAGTGACTAAGGTAGTGTAGGTGAAATGTTTAGTGGGTTTTTAAGGTATAAGTTAAATTAAGGCATATATCTAACATTATAGGTGAGGTCATTACTGATGATGTGGGATCAGGTGCTACCATTTCTCAAGGAGCTATGTAGAGATATTATTGGGGTTGAGTGGACCCATATGATGGTGGTGGGTTTAGGTGGCATGTGATACTATCAGTGCATGCCCCAAGACACATATATGTTGGTAACCCTCATTGAGGATGGGACTCAACTACTAACACATTCTTGTTATTGACAAGAGAGCTTATCATTATTTTTGAGGATGTTTACAAGAATTTGAGGCTACCCATATAGGGTCAAGTGATGGAGCCAATTTACAATGAGGAGTAAGATACACAGATGGACCTGTTATATAAAGAGCACATAGTAGAGGCTCGATAACATGGTGGGGGATTCTTCTTCATGGATATTTATCATATTGATACTAAGGGGAGATGATTGATGACTATGTTAATGATAACATTCACCTATTATGCATTGCCTGGTTCTAGTGGTGGGAGGCATCCTTGGGATCTTACAGGCATTTTAGTGAAGATGCTCAAAGATTAGATAGTATGTGCATGGGCACCAACATTCTTGGTATAGGTTTATCAAGAGATATTGGGCTACTGAGTACATAGACAATATGGGATGAGCATATGCTTCTTACTCCACTATTGGGCATATGAGCATATTACTATCTTATGACTAGTTGGATTATTGTGGATGACATGGTACCAAGCCTAATTCAGAGTTGGGTCTATGGGGTGGAGATTGGATATGGAGCTACCATGGATAGGTGGGGAGGTTTAAGATTTGGCATGGTTTAGGTAGTGGTTATATGTGTTGGTTGATGGTGAGGTTATTTAGAGACCATACATAAGTTTCCCATCATGAAGGGGATTGAGCGCAAAAAAAAATTATTTATAGAGTATCAGATGGATATATAAGAGGAGGGAGCATGAGATAGATATAATACCTTTTGACCATATGATGTGACAATATGGCTAGGTGCATGGAATCCAAGAGTATTCTCAAGATATATATGAAAGGATGTAGAGGCACCATTACTTCTACCATAGCTATTCAAGGAGGAACCACTATATGGGGAGCCACCAACTCCTTCAATAGTTGATGTTATTGGGGTGACTCCTAATTATATTGCTTGGTGGTAGGGAGAACACCCTATAGTGGTTGGGGGAGATAGAGAATAGGGTCTGAATGCCTAAGGGGATGATGGACAACAAAAGGTTGAGGATCTACAAATAGAGGATGAAGAGGTACTGATGTAGGAGGATGCTTCAAATGTATAGATAGTTACCACATAGAGGGATAAAATGATAACAACACTTGCTACCCTACATGCATATCTAAATTCCATGACATAGGAGAGAGACATGATGTAGGGACACTTAGTGGTGAGGACCCAGGAGAAAGATAGTATCTAGGCATAACTAGTCACCATCACCCAGGAGAGAGACTCTACACATGGACATCTAGTTACTATCAATCATGAGAGGGATGGGTTACAGTCATATTTGACCTTAGTATCAGCTGAGTGGGATGTGTTGAGACAAGTAGGAGGATGAGCACAAAGTGGAATAATATGGAACCACCTCAAACCATCCTAGTGACAAGATATGTTGTGATAGTAGAGGCGCTGAGATATTATGAGAGACATGTTATTGTTAGGCTTCCAGATGTGACATGGTATATAGAGTACCTAATAGAGTTAGTACATCTAGGATCCCTAGCATCACTACTCCCAGTGATGTCATAACATCTATAGGGGCACAAATAGGTAAATGAGATGGATAGGATCTAGGGGATAGTAGTGCCCCTGCAACATAGATTGTCTTTTGTACTATTATGATTTTGATTTTGGCTTGAAATCTGATGTAATGAGATGTATATACCATTTTGGAAGAGATATGGACATTGTTACATACATACATACATACATACATACATACATATATATATATATATATATGTATATGTATATGTATATGTATATGTATATATATGTATATGTTTATATATATACATATATATACATACATACATGTATATATGTGTGTGTGTGTGTGTGTGTATATGTATGTATGTAATACATATATATATATACATATATATATATGTATGTATATATATGTATACATTTGTGTATATATATACATATACATACACACACACACACATATATACATACATACATACATACATACATATATATATATATATACATACATATATATATACACATATATATATATACATACATATATATACATACATATATATATACATATATATACATATATACATATATATACATATATATACATACATATACATATATATACATATATACATATACATATATATATATATATATATATACATATACATATATATATATACATATATATATATATATACATATACATATATATATACATATATATATATACACATATATACACACACACATATATATACACACACATATATATACACACACATATATATACATACATACATAAATACACACACACACACATATATATATATATACATACATACATATATATACACACACACACATATACATATACATACGATGTTATTTATGATGATGTGTGATGTTATGGTTGATTTATGTTTCTTTATATTATGCTTATGTGATGATTCATATTCATGATGTTTTATGATTTTGATGACATATTGATGGTTTAGCATTTTTCCTGTTAGCAGGGTTATGCTTGACTTAATTTATCAGATGTGGATTTTTAGTTAATGTATTTATGTGATCCCATACTTAGATATATATGTGATTTGGATAACATAATAGCTTGATTGATTTATCTAGTTTTAAAAAATGATTATATGCTGCTTGATTTATTCACTATAAATTTTTTTTTTTAATAATTTTATGTGATAGATTAATTTGACTTATGCTTGATGATAATCAAGATTAATTATCTCTTATTCTATAGATGTTAGAAACTGATATGAGATGCTAGTTTGATTTATGAACCATAAATAATGTATGATTATGAATAATTTGGATAACTTGGGATTTAGTTATGAGAAGATGGATATGATTTAATTATGTTGATTATAATGACTATGATGACTAGCATGTTTTCATGATAATAAAAACACCTAAAGAAATGATATGATTGGTTAATAGAATGTGACTACATATAACAAAACACATAATTTTATAAAATGTATTTAACATGATGATGCCATTGATATATTTGAATGAGAGGTGATTTAATTTTTTTAAAACCACCTAATCATATATATGAATTTGGGTATAATTTTATATGTAAGAAGAAGAAGTAAAAGAGAGAATGATGTTAAACAACCAAAAGATAAACGCTCTACTAAATGGATCAACAAGTAGGTATGAGAAATAAGGAGACATGGTGCTCTTTCATTGGTAAGGACCAAAAAATTAAGATGGATCGGCTTATGAACATAAGTCCTTCTCATGCTTTGCATTAGCATTTGTTGATTTGTTAATAAGTGTCTTGATCACGTAGTGTCAAGTAAGCTCAAAATCCCTTAATTTTTTGGAGGTAAAAAAGGGAAGTGGATGATAGTGTAACCTTCATGTGGGGATATATTTTCCCTTTTTTAGGTGACTAAAGATCCATTATAAACAAGTATATGTCTTATTTGATGTATATTGATCGATGCGGGAATTCTACTATTGACTTTTACAAAAGTTGATTATAACTTCATATATAATTTTTTGATTTTTTTGAATTTTGACTATGGGTCCTTTCGATGCTATTATTTTTGAGAGGTTGGGGAAGCTAATCAATTCAGGAAGATTCCATGTGATTGCTTGCTTTGAAAAATGTTTTACGTAGTCATCCTTCAAGGGAGTGGTCTAAGCTTTCAATTTTTTTTATTTGGATACTTGTCCTTCAAGGGAGTAATCTATTTTATTTTAAATAATTATAAGTTGTTTCAATAACTATCCTTTAAGGGAACATTCTGTAATGCTAGATATGACCCATAAAATATATTATTTTTTATTATTAAGACATAAACTTGCTTATATAGGCCTAAGGTTTACCTTTATGAAAGCAAAACTATAGCACAAGAAGGTTTAATGGTGGGTGAGAGGATGATTTAAGATACAATAACCATGGGATTTCATCCTATAAGGGATGAAAAGTATCCATGAGAATCATGCCATGGGTAGAGTTGTGGTACCCATATTTAGGATTTAGGCTAAAAGCTATGATAAACAATCACATGATTCTTTGCTTTAATCAGTTGTCCTCAAAGTAAGAGGATGAAGGTGATAATTTTGTAAAACAAGGGATGAGATTAAGTTAGACATAAGATGATGTAAAACTTGTCTTAACAAAATAATGGATGTAAATGAGATGCATTGAGAGGCTTAAGTTCTAGTTTCCCTTTAAGATATGATAGCCAATAAGATCCTAACCCATACTTATGTGTTATGATAAATGATCTAAGCCAATTGAAATCAAACTTGCCACGATTGCTTCTTTCCATGTTGGTTACATGTTGATTTTCCTTTAATATGAGGTCTTCAATATTGAATCCTCTCTCTTAGGTACTTGTTATAAGCGTGATTGATTCATTCTTCATAGACATGAAGATGGTTAAGCATGGTTAAATGATGCTCATCAAGTAGTTAAAGTTGGGATAAACATTCTTGATGATAAGCACCCTCAGAATTGATATCATTTAGGGATATACAAAGGGAGGGAATTTGGACTTCAAGAGGCAAGACAACCTCTATTCCAAAGATAAGTGAGAAAGGGGTGGCACTCGTAGGGGTTCAAACGCTAGTTTGATATACCCATAAGGCAAAGGGAATATGTAAATACCAATCCCTACCTGAGTCGCTGACCATTTTAGTTAGCATTTTATTAAGTGTTTTTTTAGAAGCTTTAGCTTGTCCATTAACTTAGGGATGATATGGAGATGAGAAGATTAACTTGATGTCAAATGTGTCATAAATATTACTTTCTTTCTTGTTTTTAAATGATTTTCCATTGTTGGTGATGATTTTGTGTGAAACACCAAAGTGGTAGATGATATGATGGTTAATGATGTTGATAATTTTATTGACTTTGGTTGAGATGAGGGGAATAGCCTCTACCCATTTGGTGAAATATTCTATCATGGTGATGATATAATGATGTCATTATGAAGAATGATGATTGATTTCACCAATGAGATCTAATTCCCACTTAAAGAAGGGCCTAAAATCCTTAGAAACTTGAGGGCTATAACTAGAAATATGATGCAATTTAGCATGTTATTGACACTTAACACACTTTTTGACATAATCACAACAATCTTGGTTAAGGGTAAGCCAATATTATCCAAGGCAAAGGATACATTTAGCGATAGCTAAACCACTAAAGTATCCTCCATAAATCCCATCATGCATTTATTTGATAACATGAGGGATTTCATGACTATGTAGTCATCTAAATATAATACCATTGAAGCCTCACTTATAAATAATTCCCCCTAGTCTGGTATAGTGATAAGTAATTTGTATAAAAACTCATCTATGATTTCTAGAGAGATCGGAAGGGATGATGGTTAAGGTGAGGTAGTCAAAGATTTGCTTATACCAATTATTAGTTTCAATTTCCTCCACATTGCATATGGAAGGGAGGTCTAATTTATTATAAGAGGGTTGGTTAAGGTGATGGATGGTGATAAATATTTTGGAATCTAAAATTTTATATAGGATTTGGGAAGTAAGATAAGCCATGGTATTAGTGAACTTGTTTATAGAATACAAAATGGATTGAATAAGATAATGATAAAATGATGTCAATAATACATCTACCAATTGTTTATATTTCTATAGAACATCATTTTTATATTGGTAGGATCCATTGATTTGGTTAACCACAAGCTGGGAGTCACCAATAATATTTATAGATTTAATTCCCAAGGACAAAGTTGTTTGGAGACCTAAAATTAGGGCCTCATATTCAGCCATGTTGTTGGTGTAATTAAAGTAAAGTTTAAATGATAAGGGAAAAGGCTCACCTTCAAGGGGGATAAGGATAATTCTAGCACCCCCACCTTGTTGACACTTTGGTCCATCAAAGAACATAGTCATCTAATAAGCAATGTCTTCTTGAGAGAGAGAGAGTTATAATGGACTCATCAGGAAACTTAAGATTAGAAGGTTGGTTGTCAGCTAAAGTGGCTTCAGCCAATTAATCAACAATGATTTCCCATTTCATTGAATTTTTTTTAAGGAACTCAAAATTAAACTCAACTAAAAGCATGATCCATCTAGCCATACATTGATTTTAAAATGGCTTAGAATGCATGTACTTGAGTTGGTCAATGTTGGTGATGACAAAGGTTTTATGGTTAATGAAGTAATGATAGATTTTAAAAGCCACAAATACCAAGGCAAGGCATAATTTATTAGTATGGGTATAATGAGTCTCATACTCTATAAGTGTTTGACTTATATAGTACACTTCTTGCTCTTTATGTTGATTATCATGATGTGAAAGCATAGCACCTAAGGAATGTTCAGTGGTAGAAATGTAGAGGTATAAGGGTTGGTCCTATTTTAGAGGGATAAGAACAGGTGGGGAAATAAGGTATTCCTTGAGTGATTCAAAGGCCTATTTATAGTCTTTGTTCCACTTAAAGGAGATATCCTTCTTGAGGAGGTGATGAAAGCATTGATGTCTATCAGATAATTGAGAGATGAAGTGATGAATGGATTGAAGCTTACCCTACAAACTGTGGAGTTGCTTGAGGTTAGTTTGAGGAGGCATGTCATGAATTTTCTTGAATTTAGTGGGATCAACTTCTATTCCATAGAGAGAAATAATAAAGTGAAGTTTACCTGACAAGACCCCAAAGATGCATTTCTTTGGGTTGAGGCAAACATGAAAGTGGATAAGGCATTAAAAGATAACCTTAAGGATTGTTAAATGATCCTTACAACATTTATACTTACGAAGGAGTTCATCTACATAGTCCTCCATGGTTTTATTGATGAGGTCATGAATTATGTAGGTCATGGCATATTGATAAGTTACACTAGCATTATTTAGACCAAAAGTCATGACCTTATAGAAAAAATTTCTCATGGGATGATAAAGGTAGTTTAATGTTGATCTTCTAAGGTGATCAAGATCTAATTATAGACCAAGAATACATCCATAATAGATAACATCTCATGGATAAAAGTTAGATCAATAAGTTGGTCAATGCTTGGCAAAAGAAAGTTATCTTTTGGATAATCAAGGTTAAGATCATGAAAATCAATGAAAATAGTAAGGCCCCCTATTGATTTGGTGATAGGAACAACATTTGAGACCCATTGGGGATAATCAATGAGTTGTATGTATTTGATGGATAAGAGAAACTAAAGCTTCTCTTTAACAATAAGGGCAATACGAGGGTACATCCTTTGAATATTCTACCTAATAGGCTTGACGTTGAGGTTGGTGATTATGTTATGGATGATTATGTAAGGGTTGATTCTTGGCATATCATTATAAGACCAAGCAAATGATATGCTACAGTCACATAGAAAAGAAGAGAAATCATGACGCTCTAAGGATTCTAAGGATTGGATGATTTTGATTATGTGGGGGTTATCTTGAGTGCCCAAGTTTATGTCAATGGTAGCTTCATTCAACATGGTCGATGTCTAAGGAGTAATAGATTTATGAAGGAAATAATCTTCAACTCCAAGATAGGTGAGAATGGAATCCTCATCCTGACATTGGATAATATTAATTGTAGGAGAGTTGTCTTCTACCATCTTAAGATGAGTCAAAGGAATGGTTTAGGTGTCCCCATTTATTTGATAGGTTATGGGTCCTAAACTAATCATATTGATAAAAAAAAATTATGGGGATGGAATCGAGATCATTATATTTTAAAGAAGAAGGGGTTGGTGATGATGGGATTTTATCCTAAATGATTATGATGGAAGGTGCGTTGGTTGGCTCTTCTAGTGGGATGAATCCAAGACCATGTCATTAACAAGGTTTTTGAGTATTACGTGGGAGAAACTCATGTGGTACATGTTCATAATGGCCTAAACTAAATCGTTTCCAAGCATAATGATGAAGGTATGTTTGGGAAAACTTTGGTTTATTCAAGAAACAAAAATTGGAGGTGAACAATTTAACAGAAGAGGATGTATGGGAAGTTGAAAGTGGTTGATCAAGTCCCCCATAAATAATATTGGTTTGGAAGTTGGGAGGATTGAAAGGAATGATGGTTCCAATGTTGGAATCATAACTAGGTTGCTAATCAAAATTTCCATACTCTCAGGGAGTAGGAAGGGCATCTAGAGTCAATAGGTGATATTACCCAAGTGAGAAACATTAAAATTTTGATTCCAAGGGGTATTTCATAGGGATATGGGAAGAAGGTATGGAAAAACTTTTGATGGAGGATGAAGGGGTTGCATCCTTTAATAGGATGAGAATATCGTTGTGGAAGTAAGTCATGTTACACGAATCGAAAGGACTTGTATTGGCTGGTATGACATGGACTTGACCCTTGTGTTTAAATTTGAGGCACCTATGCAAAGTTGATAACACATAACCCATGGTACAGATCTAAGGGAGTCTCAATAATACATTGTATTAGAACTCTCCTTCTACAATGTAGAAGAGCTCAAGAAGAGTGCAAGGTCCCAAACATATATGATAGACAACCATCCCTAAGGTAATTTCCATGGTGTCATTAAAAGATTGAAGTGTGCTCAAATTTGAGGCACCTATTCAAATTTGATGGCACATAACCCATGGTATAGATCTAAGGGTGACCCAATAATACATTGTATTGAAATTCTCCTTCTACAATGTAGAAGAGTTTGGGAAGAGAGTGAGGGACCAAATGTATATGAAGGACAACCATTCCCAAGGTAGTTGCTATAGTGTCATTAATAAATCAGAGTTTGGAAGTGGTTTTAGATATGATGTTCTTCAAGAGCTCAAGTATATTGTATGCATGGGAGGAAATGATATTGATGTTATCTCCTCCATCAATCATAACCCTTTTGATTTAGGTTGATGTGGGTGGTGATAAAGAGGAGAGATTCTAGATCATCTAGATGAATAGGGGGTATCTTTAAATCCTAAAAGGTGATGATGCTGAAAGATGAAGGGATCTTACTAAGGCTACTATTAGTCGAGAATCTTCAGGTTAAACCTCAATTGATTACAAAACTTCCATCATATCTTGATTGTGTTAGGGTGAGGTTTGGATCAACTCATACAAAGTCATCTTCATTAGGTTTTAGTGAAGTTGTTTAAGAACTAACTTATATATTAGTTTAAATGGGTTGGATTGGGGTGTACCCAAGATAGAAATATTTAGCTTTGGTGAAGGTGATTGGGGTGTTTCTATAGAGGAAGGGTATGTCTAAGGTATGGACACTTTGGTTTTCCCTTTATCCTTTTGGGTTTATTATCAAGTGACCACATAAATGGTATCGATTTGGAAAGTATGTGGGCTAGTAGGTTGATTTGGTTCCTCTATAATCTTAGATGAGAGTTTGGGGGCAATTTTACATGGGGTGGTAGTTTTGGGTTTTTGGCTTGGTGGTGTGCTAAGAGTAATTTCTTTTGTTAAAAGATAATCTGCATCACATAGTTTTTGGATTATGTCTTAAAGAGCTTAACATTTCTCTGTGTCATGTCCAGGTGTCCTATGGTATGCACATATTAAGTTATCATTGAGTCAAGTTGGTTTTGGGCTAAGAGGGTTGAATGGTTTGATGGGAGGTAAGACTATGTAGCAATTTTGTAGGTACCTTTTCTATATGGTAGACTAGGATTCTAGTAATGGCAGTAAAGAGGTGGAAGTTTTGGTTTTGAATGTTGGGGTGGATACCTTTTTAGAGTTAGGATTAGTGAATGGATATTTGGTTTGCATAATGATTTTGGTATATGGTTTTGAGGTTGAGAGTTTGATGTTGAAGGTTTTGAGGTTGAAGGTTTGGTAAGAACAAATGGAGGTGTGGCTAGAAGTGGAGGTTAGACTTGTGGTTTCTTTGTTGGAGGGCTTGGTCTTTTCAACAAGGTATAAGGGTGAGGTCCTAAAATGGATGAGGGATGTGGCCCTAGAATGGAGGGTAAATTTTAAATGGGAGGTAAAATGGTTTTGGGTTTCTGAATCCTAAATGGTTCAATTCTCTTTGTTGGTTTGGTTTGTGGATTTTTAGGTGGGATTGGTGGTGTCAATTATACTTTCAAAATAAGATGGGTGAGATTTTGAGTGGGAAGGACACCTAGGTGTTTGATAGGTTTTAATGGGGTAGTGGAGGTTGCTTTGTTTATTTTTTAAGGAGTTGGGTTGGTTAGTTTGTCTAAAGTTTGGGATGTGGAGGTTTTTGTTGGTTTGGTTAAGGTAGTGATGGTTTTATTTATAAAGGGTGAAGGTTTGGGTGGATAATGGTGTGGTTGGTGATTCCTTCTTGGTTGGGTATGGAAGTCCAAGGTGGTGCCAAAATGTGGCCCAATCAAGGTTTAGTTGAGATAAAAATTCTAGATTTTAGACCAACCTTGAAAATGGCTTATAGGTAGGCTTGATCTCCCTTGTGGTAGTCTCTAAGGATAAACTAAGTCATTGTGAAAGTGGGATAGTCACATTTTATTTTTCCTCTGTCAATGGTTCTAAGGATTTGGTGGGTGATTCTACCATGGAAGGAGTAGGTGAGACAATATCTTCCTTAGTTATGCTTTCTAAAGGAAGGTTAGATAGTTCTATATGGAAGAAAATGGCATGGCAGTGATGATTTCCTCCTTCGTTATGCTTTCCAAAGGAGAGATAGGTATTTCCACTACAGAAGTAAGTGGAGAAGGGATGGTGCTTTATTCCTTTATTATGCTTTCCAAATGAGAGATAGGTAATTCCACTATGAAATTGAGTGGAGAAGAAGTGATGGTTTGGGCTATGGGTTTATCAACTATAAGTTTATTAAGAACAACATTATCCATATGAATCTCATGTTTATGGGATGTTTCTGCATTTGTATGCTCATTATTTGTGTTAGGTGGGTGGTTTGGTAATAGTTGTTGGAAGATGTCAAGTGCTTTGATTGGGAGGTATATTTGGGTTATCCATTACTATATAAGAGACATGTATCCTTGTGGATTTGGGATATAGCTTGAGTTAGGTGAAGTAGGCATTTATTGTGTCATGAGCATGATTGGGTTGGTTAGTTGAAGATGTGTAGTCACCTTGGTACTTATGGGTGGGAGAGTAAATGATATGAAGACCACTAAGTTTTGGAAATGGGTAGAGGATGTTGGGTTTTGAGTGGAAAGAGGTAAATAAGAAATACTAATGGAAGGCATCCCAAGGATAAGTGGTGATTGAGTTATCATGAGCTTATTTGTCCCTACATTTGATGGGTTAATGATGGGGTCAATGGAGGTAAAGGGTGATTAAGCATGTTTGGTGGAAGGGAATCTTGGTTTTAGGTAATGGTGGTTAAAGGGTTTTTTATGGAATAAGAAGCTTGAGTCACCATGGATTGGGTGGTAGAGATGGTGGAAACTGAAGTCTCACACATAAGATAAGTGGGCATGTCATAAGGTGGTTCAATAGAAGGAACTGAAGTAGTGGTACAGTTAGCAATTATAGCAAGATAGTGTTAGAGGGACATGAGGTTATTATCAAGGAGGTTGGTAAAGTCCATATCTCTTCAGGTAGCAAAATACCAAGGCATATTGGGATTCCTAAAATGGTCGAGAGAAATTTCTGCATCTAGAGTGTGCTCCATGAATGAGGAAGGGGAAGATGATTGGTGGGGAAGTTTGTTTTGGTTTGTTCGGTCTCTAACTTGTTTCCTTGTCAAGACCATGCAATGAATTGTGGGATAAGTTTGGTGGAAATAAACTCACACACTCACAAAGAGAGTAAATAAAATAAAAACTCAAGGAAATCACACACACGCTAAGATTATGTTAGATTCTAGAGTTATTTTTATCTCTCTTTTAAGCTTATGCCTCAATTTAGAAGTTTATGAGACTCCACTTGGTTTGTAAGATGGGTAATAGAATAAGATGTCTATGGATGGTTTTAGGTTTGTTTAGGCTCTCAAGATATTTGTACTAAAATTGGTATGTGTCTTGATATTGGGGGCTACTCCCTCACTTCACACACCATAGTGATAAGGGTATCAAGTGCTTAGCCAAGATATACTGAATTACTATAGTTTATTTTTAAGAATGAAATATACTGAGAGGGGGAGGTGAACCAATAGATTATATATATTTATTTAATTTGATTTCTTTTCTTTAACCACTTAATCACACATTCAAGATATGCAATAAAACTGAAACAATAATATGCACCACACAAGAGAGAGAGAGACACTAGATTTTTATGTGGAAACCCAAAGTGGGAAAAACCATGAAGAACAATCTCAAGTATATGAATGAGCACTAACTCAAATTACAAAGTTCACAAGCACCAACTTGCAGGAGCACCAACCCCTTTGCCAAGCACCAACACAACAACTATTTGTGATCACCAACCCATAGGAGCACCAACCCCTTGAAAAGATTTGTGAGTACCAACCCATAGGAAAACCAACCCCTCTTGTGTATAAAACACAAATATCTCTCAATGTTGCTTACTCAACAAATGATAAAACTCTACAATATCTCCTACTTTTCTCTCTTTGAAAACAAATACAAACCATGCACTCTCTTGCATATTTTAAATGGCTTCTCAAGCCTTTATTTATAGCTTTCCAAATGACCTTTGCCATTCACCCTTTGTGACCCTTCAATCCTCATAGAAAATGGTACCAAACTTTCATGACCTTTCGTATCCTTACATTTGAAAAGTCATATGGTGAACTTCATAAGCAAAAGTGTCTTTTCCTCTTTTATCTTTATCTTGGTGAATTTTCATATTCTTCAAAGTGTCCCTTCATGGAAAAATGCACCACACCCTCTTTTGTCTTCACATGGTGACTCTTGGAATTTCTCAAGATGACTCTTCATAAGAAAATACGTCCCATTCTTCTTTCATCTTTTACCCCATGACTCTTTGACTTCTCCATGGGCCCTCTTTTGACTTATATCCAACCAAAAATATATTCATTAATATTAAATAAATATTAACATACATTAGCCAAGATATGAATATTAAAAACACCATTAAATGAAATGAGGCCTTTATCACCAATAGTGTTAGACCTTTGACATCAATGCCAATATTTCCAACAATCTCCCCCTTTGTCATTGATAGCAACCTCAAACTAAAACTGCCACATCTTGAAACCTACACACACTGACATCTAAAAAACATATAGTAACTCACCCTTATTGTAGCAATCTATACATATTCTCTATACCTATTTTTGCACCTATACCTATACTTTTACATGTTATTCTCCCCCTTTGACATCAATGGCAAAGGGCCTACCTAGAGATAACACTTAGCTCCCCCTCAGTTGACGTTGAACCTCAATGGTAGGAAGTAAAAGAAATTACTCCCACCTTCTCTCACAGATACTCAAATATGTCTTTTTTTAGTGCCTTTATGAAAATATCTACAATTTACTCTATAGTACTGATATACTCCATCTTAACCTGTTGATCTACAACTTACTCTCTCAAGAAGTGATATCTAATGAGAATATGTTTTGTTCTTGAATGCATCACTAGATTCTTCAAAATATTAATAACACTTATATTGTCACAAAAAATAGAAATAGGTTCATCATATGTTACCTTGATATCTTCCAAATTTTGGTTCATCTAAAGCACTTGAGTACAACACAATACCGTTGCAATATATTCTAATTCAGCTATATAAAGTGATACTAAATTCGGCTTTTTGCTTAGCCATGATACTAAGCTATCAACAAGGAAGAAAGCTCCTCCACATGTACTCTTTCTATCATCTAAGCATCCTACCCAATCTAAATCTGTATAAGTAACCAAAGTGAAATATCTATCTATGGGATACCATAATTCATAATCCAATATCCCCTTAATATATCTAAATATTCTCTTCACCAATTGAACATGACTATCTTTTGAAGATAACTGATATATTCCAACCATACTTACTGTATGCATGATGTCTAGCCTTGATGCTATCAAATATAAAAGACTATCAATCATAGATCTATACAAATATTGATTATCAATAGATAAATCTTCATTCTTGCTCACCTTATTTCTTATACACATTAGTGTGCCAACTAGTGCACAATCCTCAAAACCAAATTTCTTCAACATTTCCTTGGCATATTTACTTTGAGATATGAAAATTATTTTATCTAAATGAAATATTTGCAATCCTAAAAAAAAAAAAATCTCCGAGCATAGACATCTCAAATTCTTTTTGCATATTATTAAAAAATGCTTTTATCATCATTTCAATGTTTTCTCTAAAAATGATGTCATCAACATATACCACAACAATCAATTGATGCGCACATTCTAGTTTGATGTAAAGATTAATGTCAGCAAATCCTCTCTTGAAACCTTGATCCTGTAGGTACTTATCAAGTCTTACAAACCAAGCTCTAGGAGCTTGTTTCAATCCATACAATGCTTTCTTCAATATGCATACATGGCTACTAATATTTGAGAGAGTAAATCCCTCAGGATGCTCAATATATACCTCTTCTTCTAAATTCCCATTCAGGAAGGTAGATTTGACATCCATATGAGACACTTTGAAATTTTTAAACACTACATATGCAAGAAATATTCTAATAGCCTCTAACCTTGCCACTGATGCCAAAGTTTCTTCAAAATCTATTCCCTCAATTTGAGCATATTCTTTACATATTAATCTTTCTTTATTCCTAGTCACTTCTCCATTTTTATTCAACTTATTTCTATAAACCCATTTTGTTCTTATCATATTGTGATCTTTTGGTCTAGGCAGTAATTCCTAAGTATCATTCTTTTCTATCTGATTTAATTATTTATCCATAGCCTTAACCCAATGCTTATCATGTCTAGATTCTGAAGAAGTTCTAGGCTGATTTTTGGATAACAAAGAGAAATTAACTTGCTTAGATTCACTTACCATCATTCTTATGGTGAAAATTACTTCATTTATGTCCCTAATGATGTCACTTTCATTATGATTTCTCTAAATATATTTGGATGGAGTTTTGGTGTCCTTTTTCTCCTTCTCATCTTCAACTGACTCTTCAAAATCTTCCTCTTCAATGATTTCAGGAATGTCTACTCGATCACTAATTCTTTATGTTCTATCTTCTTCTATCTTGACACTTGCACTTTCAACAATTTTCTTGGTTATTTTGTTATAACATTTATATTTTTTTCTTTTACAAGAATAACCAAAAAATATACCTTCATCTGCTCTAGATTCAAACTTACTAAATTTTTCATCGGTTCTCTTTATGAAGCATCTACTAGCAAAAACTCTGAAATAATCAATTATTGCTAGTTTATCTTTTCATAGCTCATAAGGAGTCTTGTTACTATTGACTCTCAATAATGTTCAATTCTGAATATGCATTGTTAGAGCAATTGATTCTCTTCAATATTTATCTGGTGTCTTGGATTCATTTAGCATTATCTTTGCCATCTCTTGAATTATTCTATTTATTTGCTCAACTACTCCATTTTCTTGTGTAGTTATGGCTACTCAATAATATCTCTTTATTCCATGGTCTTCACAAAACTCAATAAATTGATCTGACATGAATTATCCTCCTTGATCTAATCTTAAATACTTAATCTTCAAATTGGTTTCATTCTCAACTAATGCTTTGAATGCTTTGAAATATCTCAAAGCTTCTGATTTTTTCTTTAAAAACATTACCCAAGTCATACGTGAAAAATCATCAATAAGCAACATGAAATATTTTTCACCTTAAGTACTTTGAGTTCTCATAGATCCACACAGATCAGTGTGAACAAGCTCTAACATTTGAGTGGTCGAGTACTCTTTTTGTTTTAAATCATCTTCTGACCTACTTCCTATGTTGACAAGGTTCAGAAAGCATGTTAGATGGCTTTGTAATCTTTGGAAGATTTTTGACTGCTTGTTTTTTGTTGATGTTGACAAGATTGTCAAAATTTATGTGACCCATTCTCCTATGCCATAGCCAACATTCTTCAATCTAATTCAAACAATATCTTTGACCTTTGATGTCTGATAACATATACAAATTATTGCCTATTCTCTAAGCATCTGCAATCAACACATCTAAATTTTTTCTTCTAATTTTAAAACCTTTTGCATAAAACTTTAGTGTGTGTCCCTAATCACACATTTGACTTACACTCAAAAGATTATGTTTAAGACCTTCTACATACAAAATATTTTTAGTTTTAGTTCTACTATTATCCAAACTTGGTCTACCTTTTTTAGCAATTTTAGTAGTAATATTATCTCCAAATTTCACTGTGCCACCATTGATCTTCTTCAAGATTATAAATTTACTTTTATCTCCTATCATGTGTCTTGAACATCCACTATCAATGAACCATGGCTTTTCTTTATTTCTTGCATGCAAAGCTATCTATACCAACATAGATTTTTCAAGTTATTTCTTCTACCACGAACTTGTCTGAACTTTTTTCTTGATGAATGGAGCCTTAAAACTCTGGTCCTTCTTGATTGACTCGAACACATTTCTATAGTACTAGGATGTGTTTGAAGTTGTTTCACTTGTAGCATATTATGGCCTCTTCATTAAATCTTGATAGAGGAGCAAAAGAGTTGTGGCTTCTGCTTGACTCTGCATGACTTTTCTTCTCCTTATTTTTAAAATTATTAGCCCTTTTTTGACATTCTATTTTCTTATGACCATATCCATTACAATAAAAATAGTAACCATAAAAATAGGAACTGTTTGTATATCTCTAACCTGATTGCATTTTGTAGCTATGTTCCCTCCAACCTTCTTTGTTTGAGATGTCTTCTATTTTCTTAACTTCTTCCCTTTTTATTTCTTCTTTTGTAAGAGCTTTAGCATAGCTCTTTCTTTTTTCCTTATTTTTGAAAGTAGTGGCCTCTCCTTTCTCTTTTTCAAATCGAATACATGTCTTATCTGACATTGATCTTTGATTTTCTAATATATTATTCAACATATTAGTGTTATTCTCAAATTTTAAATCATTGGCTACTTTATCATTGATTTTTTTATTTATTTTCTCAATATCTACTTTTAAAGAATCAATTTCAATAATATACCTTTCACATTCTTTATTTATTATTTTTAACTATGTCATTAGATATTCTTTGTTTTTATTGGCTTCTTCAAAGTGTGCTTGTAGATTTTCAATTATTTCCTTTGACTCTTTTTCATCATTCTTGATTTAGAGCTTTTATCTTCAATTCTTGTTTTCAAGAGCTTTTAACTCTTCTAAAGCACAAATGAGTTCTCCTTCTAGATTCAATTCAGCTTCATCCTATTCTTCTTCTTGATCATTTATATTTTTGCTTGTAGAGGCATCTTTATGTATAGCCATGAATAGAATCTCTTTTTCTTCTAAATCACTGACTCCACTATCTTGGCTAAGCTAGGATCTTTATAATACAAACTCTTCTTCTTGAATCTCTTCTTGAAAAATCTTTAAAAAAAATTCTTATATATAGACTTTTCTTCTTCATTTTTACAATTGTCCTTATTTAGGCACTTACTTGTAAAATGTCCAATCTTTCCATAATTAAAACATTTAAAAGGTAATTTTCTTTTATATTTACCTGTGCTCTTTTTAAGCTTACAAATTAATAGAGCTCTATTGTCATCTTCATCATCACTAGAACTGTCACTTGATTCTTGAATCTTAGCCTTCTCTTTTTTTGATATCTTGAAAGCAACTTTTCTTTTTGAGGGTTTCTCTTGTTTAGTCCGCATCTTATATGCCATAAGAATACCATGTACCTCATCCATCTTGAGCTTGGCTAAATTTTTTATCTCTTCAATTGCAAAAACTTTTGCATCATATCTCAATGGTAGAGATCTCTAAACTTTTTAAACCACAATTGATTATTCTAACTTTTCTCCAAGACCTTGAATATGATTAACTATTTGATCCACCCACAAAAGATAACTTGCTATATTTTCTTCTTCTTCCATCTTCAAACTCTCAAACTATCTTCTGAAAGTCTGAAGCTTAGCTTGCTGAACCTTTCCATCACCTTTGTAAATATTCTCAAGTTTTACCCAAGTTTCATGAGCAGATTTACATTGCATAACTTTAACAAATTTTGATTCACATAAATCATATAAAATATCATTTAAGGATTTAGCATTATTTTCACTTGCCTTCTTTTCTACTAGAGTAGTTACAAGTGTCTGTGGCTCTTCATATTCCTCCACCACTACTTTTCAAATGTCAAATCTAAGGGCCATCAAATAAGTCTTCATCCTTATGCTCTAAAAAGCATAATTTTTCCCATCAAACAAAGGTGCCTTATTTGTATAAAAACCTTCATGTGATCCAACCATCATGCTTTTTCTATCTACGTTCAAGCTGTAAAACTTTCTTAAAAGGAACATGCTCTGATACCAATTGTTAAGCATAAAATATACTAAGAGGGGGGGTTGAATTAGTATATTATATATCTTTTACTTAATCTAATTTATTTTATTTAACCACTTAATCACACGTTCAAGATATGCAATAAAATTGAAACAATAATATGCACCACATGAGAGAGAGAGAGAGAGAGAGCAGATTTTTACGTAGAAACTCAAAGTGAGAAAAACCATAGAGAACAATCTCAAGTATATGAATGAGCACCAACTTAAATTATAATGTTTGCAAGCACTAACTTGTAGGATCAACAACCCCTTTGCCGAGCACCAACACAACAACTATTTGTGAGCACCAACCCCTTACAAAGATTTTTGAGCACCAATCCATAGGAGCACCAACCCCTCTTGTGTATAAAACACAACTATCTCTCAGTGTTGCTTACTCAACAAATGATATAACTCTAAAATATCTCTTGCTTTTCTCTCTTAAAAAATAAATACAAACCATGTAATCTCTTGCATATTTCAAGTGGCTTATCAAGCATTTATTTATAGCTTTCCAAATGACCTTTGGCATTCATCCTTTGTGATCCTTCAATCCTCATAGATAATGGTGCCAAAATTTCATGACCCTTCATATCCTTGCATTTGAAAAGTCATATGGTGACCCTTCATAAGCAAAAGCATCCTTTCCTCTTTTGTCTTTATCTTAGTGACTTTTCATATTCCTTAAAGCGTCCTTTAATATAAAAAATGCACCATACCCTCTTTTGTTTTCACATGGTGACTCTTGGAATTCCTTAAGATGACTCTTCATGAGAAAATGAATCCCTTTCTTCTTTCATCTTTGACCCCATGACTCTTTGACTTCTCCATGGGCCCTCTTTTGACTTAAATGCAACCAAAAATATATTCATTAATATTAAATAAATATTAACACATATTAGCCAAGATATGAATATTAAAAACACCATTAAATGCAATGGGGCATTTATCACTAATAATGCTAGACCTTTGACATCAATGACAATAATTCCAACATTTATACTCAACTAGTGTATTGAGTTTTGGTTTCTCTCCTTGGTAGTGATGTCCAAGTGAGATATCCAAGGGTGAAGGTTTACCACTATGTAATGAAATCCTAGTCGAGCCTTATATCAATGTTTGATGAATTAATTATATGAGTGGTTTGATATATGTGTTTGTGATAAAAGTGATTGCTATAATTGATTTACTAATTACTTAGGCTATGTGATTTAACCATGTAAGCAATCAATGAATGAAGGTTGATTTTAAACCCAAAAGATTTTTTTTTATTTCTTTGAATAAGTACAAAAATAACTAGAATGCACCTAAATGCAGAATGATGATATAAGTCCTATCCTAGGATGAATGCCTTCTCACTTTTTAGCAATAAAGGAAAATGAATGATTTTGCCTTTTATAATAAAGTAAAGAAAACAAAAACTTGCTTTTCATTTTGAAAAGAAGGAAATGAAAGTTATGATTTATGATTCTAGAAATGAAGAAAATAACGTTTTCATTTTAGAAATAAAGAAGTGCAATGAATAAATCTTTCACTAATGCAACTAGAATGTCCTAAAATAATTATGAACCCAAAAAAATTGTAGTGTCCCACCAGGCATGCCAAAATGTTTCAATATGTTTGTGTATTATTTTCTTTTACTTTTAGAAAACAAGTAAAACTCAAAGAAAGGGAAAGGTATAGATGAACTTGGATGTAGTCACATGCTTTGTGATCCAGACGACGTGAAGAACTCCTCTTTGGATTGGAAGGAATGAGTTGTAATAATAATGAGACTAGAAATAGATTAATTAGTAAGAAATGAGGGTGGATTTCCTAGCAAGTTTTAGATCCAAGAAGTACAAGACTTCACTGGAAGGCTATCAATCCACTTGTTTACCAGGTTAAGTTTTGAAAAATGATAAGAGATGCTTGCATAAAGTAATGGAAAGTACTCAATCATAATGAAATAAATGCTTTTCAAGAGAAAATGAGTCATTTTTTAAAAAATGACATTAACTTGTTCAAAACTAATGCTAAAATGCTAAAACTTGATTTAGAAAATTGCTTGTGACTCTATGTTATGATAAAAGTCAAAAGAATAGATTTGGGGTGAGGGTTGATGGGTGATTTGAACTTGCAATTTTTGAGGAAAAAATTACATAGAGATTGATGTTGACTACTATGTAATCGATACCAGTTAAGGATAATCGGTGCCGTTTAAGGGTACCCGATGTCAGTTAAGGGATGACCGATGTTGATCACTGTGGGTTTATCATGGTTTTGACTTGAGATAATAGTGGAATTTTGGGTTGTTGTAGAAAGGTTGGTGGGATATTTGGAGTTAAATGATGATCTTGAAGAAAAATGTGGTCTCAAAGATGTCAAACATAGATATTTGATACTCAAATGGCTGAGAATGGTTAATGGGATTTTGTGGACAAGGGGGTTTTTGGAGTTGTAGAACTCCAACACAAAAGAGAGTGTGAGGAGAGACTAGATGGGATTGGGAGAAATAAACTACCAATATTAAATAACTAAACTTAGAACAAGTGCAAAATATTTATATGTTGTTAGCGTTTGTGGCTTGGAGATGTCTTGAAGTTGAGTGTTAGCCACTTGGAAGCCTGGAACAAAATGGATAGAGTAACGATGATTGAGTCCATAGTATTAAGGTGATGAATCACTTTCTAATCTTTGGGCTAGTTCTTTGGTTCCCTGAGAAGATCAGATTCACACGAGATTTCTTGTTCTCACTCAAATGTTTCAACCTCCTGAGCAAGGGTCTTAGCATTACCTTAAGTAATTGACATCAGTCCTAGTCAACTAGGATCGGTCAAGGGGTGACTGACAATGGCCAAGGTGGAAATAATCCAAGTTGCCCAAAATAGCATTTTACACTTAAGTTTGGCTATTAAGACCCATATAGATGGTTTGATATTGTTTAAGGTAGCATGGTTTTACAGGAAGAAATGGTCTAGGAGGTTAAGACATTAAATGCCAAGGTAGGAAATGGTCTTAAGGTTAGGTGTCACTAAATTAGTCATGGGTTTGGTTAGGGTGAGATGTAAATAGGATTAATTATGTTAATTAACTAATTAATTTATCTAAATGTGTGTAATAAGGGAAATAGGTGTTTTAAGGGGTGTTAATAAATATTCTAACCTAAGGGGGCCAAGGGGGTTAAAAGAAGTGTTTTGTGACAACTAGAACTGTTGGTGTGGTCTTTTAGTGTCTACAATCACCTTTGTATTCATATAAAGGAATCTTAAGAGCCACAAATCTAACTAGTGATGAATAAGATGAAATTTTGAATGCCAAAGGGTTATGTAATAAAAATCATGAGTCCATAAAAGGGTTAGTATGACAAAGAGTTTTTTTAATTTGAGATATCTTGGCTTGTAAGGAAAGAATTGTATCCTCAAGAGTAGTATTTATAGAGATAAGTGTTGGAGTAAAAGTAACATGAGTAGGCATAGGCATGGATATTTTTTGGAAACCAAATGATGTTTCTAAACTAAGGGATGATGCTATGGATGTAACTAGAGGTGTAGAAATAGATATGGGTGCAATAGTCGAAGTGGTAACATAGGAAAGACTATCTTGGGACCTTTTATTTTGTTCATCTCTAGTAATATATAAAGTGGTTCAATTTTTTTTTAGATGTGCATGAAGATAATCCACAAATTTTACTTCATCATTTTGACCTGATTATTTTTGAGTATTGGGTTCTAAAATGAGATCCACTATGCACCCTTCAAGAGGATGTGGAATAAACAATGGAACATAATTTGAAGTTCCATATTTGATTTAATGTGTAACATATGTTTCCTCTTGTTCCAAAATCATTTCAATTTTGACAAAATCTATTGGATAAGAATAATGACATGATATAGTAGTGCACGCATTTGTAATAGGAAGGTCATGAAATCAAACACTATTTGGTATAGATTCTTGATTAACTTGACATTGCATCCATGTACAAACATAATGAATAATATGATGAAAATTAATACAAGATGTAACAATAAATTTCATGATCCGATGAAACATGTAAAGTAAATATCCCATTATGAATACAATACAAGCATAAATCAAGGTATAAGGGTGATATAGGCAAGGGTTTAAATGATTATGTAGGCTCTCAAATATAATTTCTCAATCATAGAGTAATGTTGGTCCAATTTTTCATAACACTAATCATAGAGGAAAATCCATGCATGTAGCCCACTATCCCATCTTTGACGGTGTAGTGAGAGTAACTTTTATGGATGATACATTCCTCTTAGGTGTACCACAAATCAAATGGCTAAAATAAGTTTCTTATGGTATAAACAAAGGATTCTAGATGTTTCTAATATACCATGAGGTACATGGAAACTAAACTATATTTTTAATGTTTTACAATGGATTGAGTATTGGGGTAGAACCCCTCACACCATGGTGTCCGTAAAATATATCATTTCTTAGCCTATAATGATAGTCAATAAGTATTTTTAAAACTGTCAGAACATAGTTTATAAAAATAAGAAATAAATAATAGAAAATAGAGAGAAGAAAAATCATGAGATTTTTGTCTAGTGACCAATAAATTTTAACCCAAGGTAGAAAGAAAGAGATTTAGTGTCATATTTTATCCAAGGTGAAAAGATAATTTCTTCAATGTTGGATTAGGATCCAAGGTTGACTCGTGGTTTATAATTTTAGATCCAAATTTGAGGATTGTTTTCTTTTAGCATTAAGAATTTGCAAAAAAATTATGATATCTTGAGACAAAAATCAAGCTAATAGTGAGCAACGTTCTAAAAAAATTGTAGGGTTGCTAGAATGTTTTATTTATTTATTTATTATTAAATAATTAAATTATATAAATAATTAACTATTGAAATATAATTTAAAATACAATATCTACAAAATTTGAA
>JARHVA010000821.1:1540000-1545000 GCA_037957365.1 Torreya grandis | reverse complement strand
TTTAATTTGCCGGATATGCACAGCCACCGCCATCCCCATCCCCATGGAGCATATACAGGTAAGGTAAGGTTTATGCTTCATCATCGCTTTTTATAAATTTTCAGCTGGATCGTATTTGCAGCTTTGCAAGTTTTGAGCAGCAACTGCTAGCACTACCTCGGTAGGTACTTTATACTTAAAACCTGTCACTGTCAATATCATTATATTGCCATAAACATACAGTAAAGGTGGGTTTTTTTTAGGTTACGGCCAAGGCCGACGCCAAGAGACGCTCAGATTTCTTTCTGCTTTTAAGAATCAATTTTGTGAAATTAGGTTGCAACTTTTTCTTTGTTTTATTTTAAATCGTTCTGCGAATTTTCCAAACTCATGCGGGTTGTCTATGTTTTACGGATTCTGTCTCTAGATAATCTGAGCTGCAGAAGATTATTTATTATGGGCAATAGACGAGCGATGGTTCGCCCGCGTCACGAGGTATATCATTATTCTTTGCTAGAAGGAGAATTTACAAAACTTTTATCATTATTGAATGGCTTCCCAGGGTTTGTTAGGTAAATCTATTCCAACATGAAACTGGATTGCTTGACAGTGACACTCTAGATAATTTTTAAGGGTTTGTGACATAGTTGGACTCGGCCTGGAACCCGACAAGGCTAGTCACTAAAATTAAATGAGATGAGGGATGTGACAATTTAATGAGATTCGACAGATGTGACAAGATCGTCAGTTGCCTCCATCTATTTGTTCATAAATTTTAATTCTTTTCATTTGGCGAGTTTCTGGGACAAAGTGAAAAAAGGGCTGCATAGTGCTAGCATATATAACAAGATAGTACCTACACCTTCTAATTTCATGCCTTCTGGTTGTAAAAGTAACAATGCATGCCCTTTTTCTCGTGTTCAACCATTAATAGACTACTCTGAAGTGAAATCCTTTATGCTAACTCCGCTGAAACCCTATGCAAGCCAAGGATGAAATTTCCTAAAATTTGTGTCTAAAGTTTGCACCTCATCCATCCATAAGGATACACACTGATAATTTCCCATGAAATGCTTGCATAAGATCTATACAATACCTTTCCTTCTCATATATTAACAATGAGTTTGAAGTTTGTAATACAATTCTTTCTACAGGGATTTTTTGAAACAAAAAAGAGAACTTTCAACTTCTTTTTATGGTCAAGAAAGATAATCAACAAGATTGCTGTTCAAATTTGGAGATAGCAACCAGTACAAGAGTTTGAACTTTGCAAGAAAAATGGTAAACAATTAATAGGGTGCTAGAAATCGATAAATGTTCCTTCAAAACATGTGCTCTTTGAAAAATGTGTAATCTACTTATTTTCTATCTTTGCATTCACAAAATTATCTTTAAAGTGAGTATTAATCATACGAAGACACCAAATGTATCGTGTAATATAAAAGATTAAAAAGCAATACATATTTCAGGTTGTTATCATGAGATGTAAGTAGCATTATATTTGAAGAGACTATGAGACCATGTTTTATGCATTTTTTACTATGTTTCTACAGGGCACACTTTTCTGCAATATAAATCCAAAATAATTGGCATTCATCTTTCATTTGTGATTCAAGAAGCGAATGTCATTGATATTATTCTCACTTTGTTTGTAGTGGCTTAGTTTTTACATGTTATTAAATTTTATATTCACTTTACTATAAAAAACAATGTACTATAGTTGATATATTTTCTATAATTATTTTCCAGATTAAATTTTGACAATTTCAATCTTATCTTTTGCAGATAAAAGGAACACTGACAATTGCCAATATATATTCAAAACCATTTCAACTCACTTGTAACAAGTGTAGTTTCATAATTGAATCTATGCAACCTGTCCAAGCTAAACCTTTTCACTGTCCTTCATGTCACAAACAAAGTTCATATGTGTATTGCTATCATCTCACTTGTAATCTAAAAACTATGAAAAATGCTAATATACAATGTAGTCTTTCAGGGCTACCATTGAAGACAATCCTCCCTGCATTGACAGAAATTTCACACGATGACTATGTGGCAAACAAAGCTAGCACTATCTCCCTGCTTCGAGGATTTTCACTTCAAGGAAGATTTACTCTTAATGAAGAAAAAGTCATTTTGCACGCTGACATAATGAACAATAACTAAGGTATGTAATCCACTTTTAATTTTTTTTCTTTCAAATTTCAAACTACACTTCTAATTAGTTTTTACTTCTTGTCTCATCTCACAGGGATAAATACCTCTTTTACCTACATAGACAATACAAACAACTAATTCATGTACAACTAATAACAATATTGTCTATGGAGGACTTGAATCTCATAGCGATATTCTGTTTTTCTTATAGTGTCAGTGTATATACAAATGTGAATGACTTGTGTAAATTTGGTCTAAACTTTAATACCATTTACTTTATCAATAGTGTTTACTTATATGTATTTCTACAACTTTATATACTTTACATTTATTTATCCTATATATATGATATGCTATCGTCACTTTATTTTTATCCATATTTCATTTTCAATCATGATCTTTGCATAGTAACTATTTTGATAAAATATGATACATACTGTACATCTTGAAACATGTTTGGTCTTTCGCATTCAATTGAATATTTATATTGCTACTTTCTTGCGTCATGTTAAAATTGATAAAATTTACAAGCAAACACTCCACAGCTTACTATTGTAAAAGATAATAAAGAGTAGCCTACCTTGCATATAAATCTCTCAATTTTATGAACACACGAAACAAATTATTGCAAAAAAAAAAACAATCCTGGTTCAATTGCATTAACTATTTAATAGAGCTACTTCTAGCACCCCAAAGATATGTTTTCAAACCCAAACTTTACTTGGAAGCAAAGATTCAAAACATTGGGCTTTATGCCATAGATAAGGAAGCGACATTTTTGGGATTTAAGCCATTTTATTTGGTTTCTCCAATTTCATACTAGTCTATTAGTTCCTTGTCACATATTTCTTTCTTAAATATGGATGTGATATCCTATTGAAAACTTTTAGTCATAAAATATTAAAATCAACATCAAACGATAAGTCGAGTGCTATGTTATGGACAACATTAAAGATTGTTTGGTCAATTGTTCAAATTGATTTACATTCGTCAAAAAATATAATTGTCACTCATATTTTTTGACAGTCATTGTTAAAAAATGCCTTTCATCTATCTCAAGCTTATACTTTGAATTCAATGAAACAAAGAAGAAATGCAACAAACTAATCCATACAAATGCAGGGACTAGTCACTACGTAGCCCTTGTCTTGAATAACATAATGCTAGGAAAAATTTGGCCTCTTGTTCTTGAACAACACACCAATGGGAAGTACCCATTGGAGTATAATTATAGAAAAAAATAAGAAAGTTATGCAATGGAACCCTACTTGTCCCTATACATGATAGGTGACCTTTAAATGATGGGTTTGGACGACTCCTACACACCATGATAGTAGGGAAATAATTATAACCATCCCAACCTTCCATAAGAGAGCCAATTGTAGATGGTGAAACTTATATTACTTGTTTCTACATGACTAAAACGGCTCACTTGTGCATTAGTCCCTCGATCATAGTTCTATATGAGCGTAATGCTTGTCTTTAATGTTGGTTAGCCTACTTTAGATATTTTTTAGGGTTTGTAACATAGTCAGACTCAACGTAGATCATGACAAGGATAGTCATTAAAATCAAATGAGATGAGAGATGTGACAATTTAAAAATTAGACATAACAGTAGAATTCCCAAATACATTTAAACACTCAACCCCATTATTTGGTATTGGTGCTTGACAAGATCATCACTTGCAATTATTGCTATATTTCAAGTTTTAGAAATGTGGGAGACATTTAGCGTCTATTTATTTGTTGATAATTTTTTAATTCTTTTCATTTGGTGAGTTTTTGGGACCATCTTATAACAATGATTAGCTAGGAGATAGAGTGAAAAAGGGGCTGCATAGTGCTAGAATATATAACATAATATTACCTATATCTTTTAATTTCATGCCTTTTGGTTGTAAAAGTAACAATGCATGCCCTTTTTTCTTCTATTTAGCTGTTAATACACTACTGTGAAGTGAAACCTTTTATGCTAACTCAGTTGAAATCTAATGCAAGCCAAGGATCAAATTTTTTAAAATTTATGCCTAAAGTTTACACCTCCTCCATCTAACAAGGATACACACATCCATAATCGCCAATGGAGTCCTTGTATAGGGAACTATACGATGCCTTTCCTTCCCACATGTTGCGTTTGATGTCTGTAATACAATCCTTCCTACATGAATTCTTTGAAACAAAAAAAAGAGAACTTTTAGCTTCTTTTTATGGCCAAGAAAGGCAATCAACAAGATTATTGCTCAACTTTGGAGGTAGCAACCAATACAAGAGTTTGAACCTTGCAAGAGAAATGACAACCAATTAATAGTGTGCTAGAAATCGATAAATTTTCCTTCAAATCATGTGCTCTTTGAAAAATGTGTAAGCTACTTCTTTTCTATCTTTACACTCACAAAGTTATCTTTGAAGGAGAAATCACTAGGTTAATATGACGATCCACCTCTCTTTCAATGGAATGTTGGAATATCTTTACTAGGTGCTTTTCTCCAAGGGTCTTACAATTACACCCATGTTGCACAATCTTCACTTGGCATTAGTTGTGCCTCTTGTTTGCACGCTCAAAGAATATTTGCTTCCCTTATTTGAGGTTTTGCTCTTGGAAGCCTTTTAGTTTATTCCATTAATATATATGTAGTATCACCCCTTGCACGACTTTCAAATCTTACCTCATTGAGATTTGTCATTTTTTGTGTTTTTCATATTTCTCATGAAGACACTAAGCTTTCTTTTGTCACTAGGCATAATTTGTTTCCTTGTAGGTCTAGTTGCTTAGTAAATTTTTCTCTTATTCTTCCTTGATCTTCAAGTTCTCTTAGAGGAATTTTATTTGATGTAATTTTGGTTTATATATTCTAAGGG
>JARHVA010000821.1:1362500-1535000 GCA_037957365.1 Torreya grandis | reverse complement strand
TAAGTTAATAGTTGATATCAATTTTCTTGGGTAGTTCCTATAGTGCCATACTATCATCCAAATCCATTGAAACCATCTAAAACCCCAATATTTTTTGTTGAAAATAATTATACTAAGTAGCATGTGAAACAATAGTAAAATTATGTTATAATATCATACTGAACAATATGATCACCATACCATGACAAGAGTATACTATGAAAAAATCAAGTGTCATCTAAATAAAGTTAAATTCAATGACGAAATAATAGAGCAATTTTTGTGCTTTAAAAAAAATCCTTTTAGACCTTCCAATAAAATCATCCTTAGTCCTCCCAAGAGAATCCTCCATAAACTTCTCAATATAATCTTCCTTATATCTCCCAAGAAATAAGAAAGTAGTGATTTAGTTAAATCATATATGAAACCACTGCATTTGGTGGGTAGGAGAATGACTCATGACTTGACCTTGTAAGCTTGTCCATCACACCCTCTAGCTATATTCCAAGCTAATTATTCTCCCCTATACATGCAATATGTGTACAATGTTGACATTACAACAAACATGAATCCATATGCCTCCCAACTAGGTTCATAAGGTCAAAACATAGGATGTTAATCACATAGTTAGGTTACAAGGATTGAATTTAAATTGTTTAATAATTTCACTTGGGTGTGATAGTCACAAGGTATGTCACAAGTTCCTTTATTTGATAAGTGTATAATTAGGTTACATAACATGATTGTGTTTGGTACTAAACATCCACATCACAGTCAAACATGGTAATGTTATTTAGAAAAGAAACATTGTTTTCAAAGGTTTATTACATATACAAAGCAATGTGGGGGATTACGCAATATGTTAAAATTATACATGTACATGAATAATTAAAATAATTAATGATACATATATTTAGTGTTGAAAATATTGTCAATGATGTCAAAGGTCTAGCATTATTGGTGATAAAGGTCCCATTGCATTTAATGTTGTTTGTAATAGATTTATCTTGGTTAATGTGAGTTAATATTTATTTAATATTAACGAATATATTTTTGGTTGCATATGAGACAAAAGAAGGGACCATGGAGAAGTCAAAGAGCCATGGGGTAAAGACAAAAGAAGGATGGGATGCATTTTCCCATGAAGAGTCATCCTGGGGAGTTCCAAGAGTCACTAAGTGAAGACAAAAGAGGAAGGGCGCAATTTCTCATGAAGGGGCACTTTAAGGAGTACGAAAAGTCACCAAGATGAAGACAAAAGAGGGAAGGACGTTTTTGGTCATGAAGGGTCACCACATGACTTTTTAAAGGCTTGAATATAAAGGGTCATACAAGTTTGGTGCCATTTTTCATAAGGATTGAAGGGTCACAAAGGAAGAAGGCCAAAGGTCATTTGGAAAGCTATAAATAAAGGCTTGAGAAACCATTTGTAAAATGAGAGAAAGAGGTTGATTTGATATTGTAATATCTAGCTTAGAAGAGAAATTCTGAGAGATGAATATGATTTGTATTTGTTATATCTAGCTTAGAAGAGCAAAGGTGAGAAAGAAGAAAAAGATGTATTGATCTATCATTTGTTGAGATAGCAACATTGAGAGATAGGTGTGTGGTATACACAAAGGGGTTGGTGCTCACGAATTGTTGTTGGGTTGGTGCTCTTGTGGGTTGGTGCTCACGAATAGTAGCTAGCTTGGTGCCCGGCAAAGGGGTGTGGTGCTCATGTAGGTTGGTGCTCCTGCAAGCTTGGCTTGCGAATATTGTTTGGGTTGGTGCTCATTCATATACTTGAGATTGTTCTTCATGGTTTTTCCCACATTGGGTTTCCACGTTATATCTTGTGTCTCTCTATCTTGTGTGGTGTTTATTGTTTGAGTTTTATTGCATATCTTGAATGATTGATTAAGTGGAATTTAGTTAAAAAATAGATTAATAAGGTATATGATATACTGATTCACCCCGCTCTTAGTATATCCCATGCTTAACAATTGGTATCAAAGTAGGTTCCTTTTTGAAAAGTTTTACAGCTTGAAGGTAGATCGAGAAAGAACGATGGCTGGGTCACAGGAAGGATTTTATACAAATAAGGCACCTTTATTTGATGGGATGAATTATGATTTTTGGAGCATGAGAATGAAGGTTTATTTGATGGCCCTTGGATTCGACATATGAAAAGTAGTGGTGGAGGAATATGAAGAGCCATAGACATTTGTAATTACTCCAGTAGAAAAGAAGGCAAGTGAATGTAATGCTAAAGCATTAAATGGTATTTTATGTGGTTTATGTGAATTTGAATTTGTTAAAGCTATGCAATATAAATCTACTCATGAAACTTGGGTAAAACTTGAGAATATTTACAAAGGTGATGGAAAGGTTCAACAAGCTAAGCTGCAGACTTTTAGAAGGTAGTTTGAAAGTTTGAAGATGGAAGAAGAAGAAGATATAGCAAGTTATCTTTTGCGAGTTGATCAAATCGTAAATCAGATTCAAGGTCTTGGAGAAACATTGGATGAGTCAACGGTGGTGCAAAAGGTTTTGATATCTCTACCAATGAGATATGATGCAAAGGTTTCGACAATCGAGGAGATGAAGAATTTAGCCAAGCTAAAGATAGATGAGCTTCATGGTATTCTCATGGCATATGAGATGCGGACAGAACAAGATAAACCCTCCAAAAGAGAAGCGGCTTTCAAAACATCAAAGAAGGAGAAAGCTAAGATTCAAGAATCAAGTGATAGTTCCAGTGATGATGAAGATGACAATGGAGCACTTTTCATTCGCAAGCCGAAAAGAGGAACAAATAAATATCAAGGAAAATTACTTTTTAAATGTTTTAATTGTGGAAAGATTAGACATTTTTCAGCTAGATGCCTAGATAAGGTTAATGATGATGAAGAAGAAAATCCTACATACAAGAATAATTTCAAAGGCAAATCTAAGAAGGGATTCCAAAAGAAGAGCCTGTATTCTAAGGATCCTAACTCAGGTGAAGATAGTGGAGTCAACGATTCAGAAGAAGAAGAGATTCTATTCATGGCCATACATGAAGATGATCAAGAAGAAGAAGAGGAAGCTGAAGTGAATATGGAAGGAGAGCTCATTTGTGCTTTAGAAGAGTTAGAAGCTGTTCAGAAGAATAATTGAAGATTAAAGCGCTAGATTGAGAAAAATAAACAAAAGTCAAAAGAAATGATTGAAGATCTACAAGCACACTTTGAAGAAGCCAAAAAGAATGAAGAAGACCTCACAGCACAATTGGAAATAACAAGAAAAGAATGTCAAAGGTATGTTATTGAAATTACCTCTTTAAAAGAAGATATTAAAAAAGCAGTCAGTGATAAAGTAGTCAGTGATTCAAAATTTGAAGATAACACTAACATGCTGAATAAGATATTGGAAAGTCAAAAAGCAAATTCAGATAAGACAGGGATCAGATTTGAAAAGAAAAAGAGCTATGCTGAAGCTCTTACAAAAAAGGAAAAAAAAGGGGGAGAAGTGAAAAATACAGAGGACATTTCAAACAGAGAAGGCTGGAGAGAACAAAGCTACAAAAGACAATCAGGTCAGAGATATACAGACAAGTCTTATTTTTATGGCTATTGTTTTTATTGTAATGGATATGGTCACAAGAAATTAGAATGTAGAAAAAGAGCTAATAATTTCAGAAATAAGGAAAAGGAAAGTCAAGGAGAGTCAAGCAGAAGCCACAACTCTTTTGCTCCTCTATCAAGCTTTGATGAAGAGACCATAGTATGCTACAAGTGCAACAACTTTGGACACATAGATCAATATTGTAGAAGCGTGTTTGAGTCAGTCAAGAAGGATCAAAGTTTAAAATCCCCATTCATCAAGAAGAAGGCTCAGACATGTTCATGGCAGAAGAAACAACCTAAAGATTCTATGATGGTTCAGACAACTCTGCATGTAAGAGGTAAAGATCAGCCATGGTTAATTGATAGCAGATGTTCGAGGCATATGACAGGTGATAAAAGTAAGTTCAAAACTCTAAAGAAGATCAATGGTGGTACAGTGAGATTCAGAGATAAAACCACTGCCAGGATAGCCAGAAAAAGTACTTTAAGTTTGGATTATGGTAGAACTAAGACTAAGAATGTTTTATGTCAAATATGTGATCAAGGATACACATTAAAGTTTTATAAAAAAGGTTGTGAGACTAGAAGAAAAGATTCAAATGACTTGATTGTAGATGCTCAAAGGATAGAGAACAATGTATATGTTTTATCAGATATCTTCTCAAAGGCACGATCAAAGGATACATTCAAAGATCGGCGAGAGGAGTTGGGAGTAATTTCTATTACTTCCTGCCATTGATGTTCAGTATCAGTTGAGGGGGAGCTAAGTGTTAGCTCCAAGTAGGCCCTTTGCCATTGATGTCAAAGGGGGAGAATAACAGGTACAAGTACAGGTGCAAAAAATAGGTACATGGAATAGGAACAGGGTGCTACAGTAAGGGGGAGTTACTATATGTTTTCAGATGATAGTATGTGTAGGTGACAGGATGTGGCAGTTTCAGGATTGAAGTTGCCATCAATGACAAAGGGAGAGATTGTTGAAAATATTATCATTGATGTCAAATGTCTAGCATTATTGGTGATAAAGGCCTCATTGCATTTAATGTTGTTTGTAATAGATTTATCTTGGCTAATGTGACTTAATATTTATTTAATATTAACGAATATATTTTTGGTTGCATATGAGACAAAAGAAGGGCCCATGGAGAAGTCAAAGAGCCACAGGGTAAAGACAAAAGAAGGATGGGATGCATTTTCCCATGAAGAGTCATCTTGGGGAATTGCAAGAGTCACCAAGTGAAGACAAAAGAGGAAGGTTACAATTTCTCATGAAGGGACACTTTAAGGAATACGAAAAGTCACCAAGATGAAGACAAAAGAGGGAAGGATGTTTTTGGTCATGAAGGGTCATACAAGTTTGGCACCATTTTCGATAAGTATTGAAGGGTCACAAAGGGGGAATGCCAAAAGTCATTTGGAAAGATATAAATAAAGGCTTGCGAAGCCATTTGTAAAATGAGAGAAAGAGGTTGATTTGATATTGTAATATCTAGCTTAGAAGAGCAAAGGTGAGAGAGAGGAAAGAGATGTTGTATTGATCTATCATTTGTTGAGATAGAAACATTGAGAGATAGGTGTGTGGTATACACAAAGGGGTTGGTGCTCCTGTGGGTTGGTGCTCATAAATAGTAGCTAGGTTGGTGCTCGGCAAAGGGGTGTGGTGCTCCTATGGGTTGGTGTTCATGAATAGTTGCTGGGTTGGTGCTCAACAAAGGGGTTGGTGCTCCTGCAAGCTTGGTTTGCAAATATTGTTTAGGTTGGTGCTCATTCATATACTTGAGATTTCTTCTCTGTGGTTTTTCCCACATTGGGTTTCCACGTTATATCTAGTGTCTCTCTCTATCTTGTGTGGTGTTTATTGTTTGAGTTTTATTGCATATCTTGAATGTTTGATTAAGTGGAATTTGGTTAAATAAAAGATTAATAAGATATATTATATACTGATTCACGCCCGCCCCCCCCCCCCCCCCCCCCCCCCCCCCCCCCCCGCTCTCAGTATATCTCATGCTTAACATTTAGCTCAAGATAAATTTGTTCATGACAATAGGTAATAAAACATAATAACAAAATAACACAATTTCACTAGTAATGCACAAGGATCAAAGTAGCATCATTGGTCCAACCAATGTATATATGTTATCCTCTAATAAGAAAAAATGAAACAATGAAAAGGTATGAACAAATAAAACTAAGAAAACCAAGATAAATTAGTGATGAAATGATGACACCTTCATAGAATCCTTGGACTTTGGAAGTGGGTCTAGACAATGCATGTGGCTAAGAAGCTTTGTGTGACATCTAGAGGTCAAAATCTAAAAGATTGGATTCAATTATTTTTTTGTACCACTAGATATGCCTAGGTAGTTTTGGTCATCAAATATGTTGTCTGCTCTTGTGACAAATTCATTGCAAGGAACTTAATCTATACTACACTTAGTTTATGATTTTAAGATTTTTATAATAGGTGTGTAGTGTGTTGTTGTACAATATTGTGTATGTGCTTTCCATAATTTGTAGGAAAAATATTTGATTTATATTCTTTTGATTTATTGACCTAATTTGCCATGCATGTGTATAAGAGGATAAATATAAAGTATTCTAAATACATTTATATACATAGTTGTATTCATGGGGGGAATTATCCTATGCAGCTAGCTATCCATCTTACCCACATCCACATCAGCTTGTACCTTTACATTATCCCTTCCTACCTCTATGACAATGGAAAATTATATTTCCCATGGACTATGTACCCACCACTACATGTATTGTGCACTACACTTTGCATTATGTAGAATAACAATAACAATAGGTGGATCCACCTCCCTCATAATAATTGGTTTTAGCTTTACCACACTAGGTTGACCCCTCTCACCTAGATGTTTTTTAGTTATATGAATCTATGTCCAATCCCATGGGGACAAAGGGATGTTATTTATAACACTAAACTACCTAGTGATGTGCTCATACACTCCAAGCCACCAGCCATGAAACTAATCACTGACTTTGATCCAACATAGTGATGCACCATCCTCTAAATGCCTTGTGAAACCTATTTAAGGTATACAGATAATATAATATGGTGTTAATTGATTTAAAAACACATAAAAATCCATAGTAATCCTCTAATTAATAAGTGAGATACTCACCCATATCTGTGCAAACATTTTTGAGCGAGCCTACTCCACACACAATATGCCTAAGGGTGGAACCACTGATATATGCTTATATTCCCATTCGTGAACAAATTCATTGAGCCCAAACCTCCACTATAATCCTCAAAAGTGAAATGATAAAAATATATGTATACATGGGAAAGAATACATAGTCCCATGTTCCTTAATATCCTCAACACTAGAATGCATCTAATATCAAATTCCCACACCACCTCCATCTACTACTATGTAAAAAGCTAATAAAATACACAAATAATTCTGCAAGTGTGGAATAAGTCAAAATCCAATCTTAGATAGTAGGATGGTAGAGGCATCTCCTCTATAATTATATCCTTGACCTTTTCTAGTCATATAGCTATGGGCACACCCTTTTGGGCCTTGTCCGTCTATACCCTCAACATTACGTCAAGTCCCTACCATTGATAATATCATAATCCTCCAAACATCATATAATGTCATAGTAATCTACCCTATAGGGAGATATAAATTATAAGTATTTGCATCCCATCATTCTGTGAGTGTAGTCATCAAATGCATATCTTAAGGAATGGTTCTTAAAAGATAAACATGGCCTGATTCTACCACTATATCATCATTCTCTCTATATCACTTCAATCTAAGGCTAGTAAAGTATCCATATGTTAGTTTCATCATAACTCCCTCATGTGTATGTATCCCTAAAATTAGATAAATATACAAGATCAATTCAATAGTAAATTCTAAAAAAAAATCAATTATAGAAATCAAATTATAATACATGAATTATCATTTTTCTCAGATACCCATAGAACATAGCATATTGTTGTAGAAAATAGTTATAATAAGAATGGATATGGGTTTGGAAAGGGTCAATCACCTCCATCAGAAGAAAGAAAGGTTTGTAGAATCTAAAACTGTAGAAACTCAAATTTAACAATTAAGTACGTGACAATGTGTAATCTTGACATCCTTACCCTACTTGGGCCTATTCACCATTTTGTTAACTTAAAATATATACAAGATAATTTATAATTATAAAAACCATATTAATACTACTCATAATATAATTTAGGCATCCCTATTATGCTTACAGTCTCCTCTCAGCCAAATTTTAGTAGTCTTTATCTTTCTAGGATAAGACTGCACTAGGCAGATAGGGTCCTAATGTGGTCTTGTCCACTAGTGAGACTTTATCCCCTGTGCTCTAATGATAACATTTAAAATTGAAGACATTTCATATTACCCTTCCCATGGGGTAAGTGTACAAAGTTGGGGAGACAAAAATGGGACTACTCATGGACATGTTTTTCTTAAAAATTGAGAAATATGAACTTATATAGATAATTTGAGATGGCTACACTCAAAATTAGAGGATGGTGTAACAAAATAAATTGTAGAATTTTGAGTCTAGTTAATAAAAGACCATTTTTTTACAAAAATGGTTAGTTATAACTAGGTCAAACATCTAAAATTTGAATAGGAACTCTTTTTTAGCATCATTTAATATTGTATAAAACCATTTAATGAAACTTTAGATAAAACCATCTAGTTTGTAACACACACACACACACACACACACACACACACACACACACACACACACACATATCCTAAAAACTTATAAAAAATGAATAGCCAGCTATGTGCCCCCCCTTGAGACCTAAAAAAAATGAAAACTAGGTTTTTTTTTGAATGCATGTAGAATTAGGCCTACTTTGTAATCATTTTTTTTTTTTTTTGCATTTGGATCAATGAAAAAAGATACACAAGCATATATAGGCATGTAATGGCCCAAAAAATCCATACTTAGAAATCAACATATATTGAAACCTTAAAATAGTCCAAAAATTATAAAAAACCATATATTTGGAAATATGAGAGTGTGTTCATCATTGTGGTAATAATTTTATGAATTTTTCTCATTTAAATTCATAGTGAATTTGGTGATGGAAGTTGAATTTTTTCAATGAAAACTCTCAGATTAGGCTCTGTGTTGATAGGTCCTAGCCTTTGGCTTGGGGATATAATCTATTTCTAAGACAAAATTCTTCAATTTTGAATTCAAAAAATACATAGCACATACATGTTATATCACGTACACATTATTTCCACATTGCACTAAAAATCAAAAAATATATATTGGAAGAATTGTTTGTAATTTCTTCATGTAATGTGAAAAAAATGCATATGCGCACATGATGTAATGCATATGCATTCCTTTTACATTACACTAAAAAAGAATAAAATACCTATTGGAAGGGGAAAAATGGTTTAATTGAAATAGGTAGATGGTTGACTAAAATAAATGTAAACTTATACTTTAAATTTATTTTAGTAAATAGAAAAACTTAGGGTCACTTTACATTTGGTAGATTTGGTCTCACAACTACATGCATTACAATGTGGGATATAATTTTTTTAAAATCTAATCTGATCAGTACTTAGGAATTTTCAAGGTCTTAGTATTGAACCTAGAGATTTTAGGGAATATATTTTGAAATTAATGTCCATTGTTGGTAACCATATAGCCATTTTTTGGTATTTGTGACTTTTGGATTGTTTGTTAGGATTTATAAGAGTCCTGAGTTTGTCAAAATTGAAGTTTACAAACCACTCACTTTGAATTCAATCCAAAGTGGTGTGATTTGGATAACATAGGTCATATTGATTACTTTTACACATAAAATAACCACTTTATGTTAATTTCACTTGTTCATCATCCTTCCATCATCCCTAGTCACTTTCTCCTAGTTCCTTATCATCCCTAATCACTCCCTCCTTATCTCTCATCTTCCATAATCACACCCTCATTAACCCTCACCATCCCTCATTATCTTTAGTCACTCCCTTATCATCCATAATCACTCCCTCATTAACTAATGAGACGTCAATTCATCATTGGAATGTCACTCTCCACTTCTCACTTGCAAAGACACACTTGTTGAATGTAAATCCCACTTGCAGGAAGGAAAAAGGGCACACTTGCAGAAAGGAAAATAACACAATGGAAGGAAAGGGAAATGGTACACTTGTAGGAAATGAAAGAGCACACTTGCAAGAATTAAAAGAGCACACTTGCAGGAATTGAAAGAGCACACTTTTGCAAGGGAGTAAATTGTTAATAAGAATGACGAGTGATTCATCCATCATTTAATTTTTCAAACCCGAGGTGGCATCTAAAGGCTGTCTGCAATAGGAGAGAAGACATATTGAGAATGGTTCCTTCTACTTGCTAAAAATTAAGCGACACATACTAAAAAGTAAATTGTTGTAATGAAATAAATGAAAACAATTAAACTACATAGAAATACAATGATCCATCTTCCTTGGAATGAGTGGCCGAGGCCATCTCATTCCTCAAATGGATTTCAACCAGAACACTATATTGATGTCACAAAGCTCTGAATGTATTATTATCAAAATATCAAAATTTAACATTAGATTATTACAATGGAGTGGAAGGTTGCATTTATAATTCATGCTTCTAACCAACTCTTTATTTTAGAAATAATAATCCTATATTCTCTCCACCTAATATGGAGATAAACACAAGGACCTAAATATCTCAATCTTCCATAAAATATGGAGAGAGATAATTATTATCTGTTTACAATATAAGAGAATTATTTATTATACAATTCCATATTTAGATGAATACTATAAATATGAAGAGCCTCAAAATAGAATCCATAAAAATAGACATAGTCCGTAGAAATGAAAGCTTTCCAAATCCATAGATATGTCTGTAGCTCTTCTTGAGACTAATATTTGGTTTATGCTTCATGCGCTATCTATCATGGCTTAGTATAGCTGCATATACATATATTAACAATCTTTTTCCACATGTTTAGTAACAACAATCAACAATCAATAAGACATAGATTTGTAAAGGAATGACCAATGATTAGTTCTATACTCCATTCTAAATCAATCATAAGTTCGGAAATTACATTAGATCCAATTCTTATGTAAGAAAAATGGTATTATTATATGAATAAAATGAGCCATCTAATGGTCTCATCATTTCTCCCACACCTGAACTCATGCATGTCCTCATATATGCCATTTCTTGCATAAGAATTGATGTTTTCTAATAGGCTTTTGTAAGCAAAATAATTTTGCACATGGTAAAATCTTCTTTTAATCTCATAGGCAAAAGTTTCTAATGAATGTGGTAATATTTTATAAGGATAGGTTCTTGTGTGGAAGTTTTCCTGCTATCCTTTTGACATAGGGTTTTGTGTAGAATTTTCATGTTGCTCTTTTCCCTTTCATTTTTTTTTTATAAATCTTTATTCTCATTTTTAAAAGAGCAGGTTCTTGTGTGAAAATTCCTACTGTGTCTAACTTTATTTTGACCACACAACTATACTTATGACTTGAAACTCGATGCCTATATGTTTTTATCAAAATTATTGACTTGATTTTTCTAAGCCCTTTTTTTGAGACTATTCTCTTTTTCTTTCTCCCACACGTAATTCCATGTATGTTCTCATGCATCTCCCCCACAATTAATTACGTGCATGTCCTCATGCATGACAGTGTTTGTGAAGTGGGGGTTGGTGAGTAGATTTGACTCATTTGGTTTTTTCTGCATTGCAAAATGGATTTTTATGTAAAAACAAACCTTACAAATAAATTTAAAAATGAAATAAAAGAAACTATATACCTTGGCATAACTTGAGTTCATTGTGCCTTGCTTGATGTCAATCTCATGAAGATGCTAGAAAATATGTTTGAATAATGGAAGCCAAGCCACACTGAAAATGAGAGTAGAAAAAATCAGCAACCAAGTATTTATTGCAGGTGCGAAAAATAGCCATTTGTTGGTTTTCAACTTTTCCCAAATTTTTTTTTTGCCCTTGTTTTGCCATTTGCTGGTTTTCTAAACAAGGCTTATTTTTCAGTATGTGGCCCACCAGCAAGATGATTTTCAAACCAAGACTGCCAACAACGCCAGAGGGTTTTCATTGTTGGTTTTTTTTTTTTTTGGATTTATGCAGAAATGATGACAAAGAAATTGTTAGCAACAAGTTGTATACATTCACATGCTGATTTCAAATGTATCAGTAAATTGGTATGTGTTTTGAAATTCTCCATTGTTGTGATGACCAAGCTTGGGTGGAAGATTCTTGCTGATTTTGTTGTTCAGTTAGGAAGTATCAAGTACTTGAAGTTATGGACAGATCTTCTCAAATGACTCCATGTTTGGAATTTGTGAATTTTTGCATTTATCACCATGATCTCCAGATTTTGATTCAATGTAGGCCTTATGAAATTTTGCCTTTTGATTTATCTTTTTTGATCTCTTCCATTCAGGAGCAGCCTTGTGAGAGAGTCCATCCTTGTGATGAAACAAATTTGTGTTCTCTTTCTTTGAAACTTCTTGTTGAATTATCTCCACAAAATTATCCTACATAAACACAAAATCACAAAAACCTTCCAGACCATCATAACATCAATAACATCAAATAATCATAAATGTCAATAACATGAAATGAACATTTAACAATATATGAAGGAATGTATGTTAGCCTATTTAAGAATGATTGGCGGTTTAAATATTCTAATGGATTTTTATTATGGGAAAAGAACTTCCTCAGATAAGTTCTATTATTATGTTTGGTGGATATGGATTAACTAATGGATGAAATGGAATGAATGTCATCAAATCTATTTATTTCCTAGCTGAGCAGAAAAGTCTAACTGTTATATGAACATGGATGATGTTAGATATTCAAAATCTGTAGCTAAGACTAGCTATTAATTTTATAAAAATCTAACATTATTAAATGATAATGCATGGATGAGATGAATATATAATGATCTATGATTTGTATGCATACTAATGGAGAAACGATATGAAAATATCAAACTAAAATAAGACAGAGTACAAGAAAATATACCTGAGTAAGATTGTACCTTAAGATAGCCTTACTATTGTTGTTTTATTAGAACAATGTCTTTCTTAGCTTCAACAATCAAGGACTGGATCAAGTTTTTTGTTGTAGTGCTAACATCAATACTTCAAATTTAACTTGGGTATTGATATTACATTTTCAGATCAACCCATCCAGTATTTGTTGTACATTCTTATTTGATCACTATTGTTTTCTTGAATCTTCAAATTTTATGCTTCTACTTGCAATCACAAATTCTCTATTTATTTTCATTTGACATTAAAACTCTAGCTGTAAAATATTAGTGAGGAATTGACAACATAAAATATTTAACATTTCCTTCTTGTTAATGGAAAAAGATAGACATAAGGGTAGGTGTTGCAGCCATGTAAACACAATTTTTTGGTTGTGATACAGGATGAGGTTGATTCAGGTACGATATGTGCTCCCTATCACGGTACAAGGTGGGGTCGAGGGGAAGCACCCCTCGAAGCCAGGACCAATTTACCCTTTTTCTGATCATAAAATCCTTTAACGTTGAAGGAAAAAATAAAATCTTTCTATTGTTTTCCATTATCCTACAAATCATTAATTCTACCTATTTAACACACTCAGCAAACAAATATTAGTCATATGAACACATTCCAATGAATTACATGATTGAAAATAACACAATTTAAAATTTTACATTTCTATCCAAAACTAATTCATGCAATCTGATCTGGCTAGAGATTGTCGTCATTTTTTTTATGAAAACTGTGTTATCTTCAAAAACTATAGTCTGCCATAGTTGTGCCAGTAGATGATGGTTTATGTCCATATGTGTCTTAGACAGAACAATTTTCCAACTTATGTAGAATTTGGATTTGAAAGTCCTTCTTATTGATAGAAAAATCTGTATCTTCCCCTTTTCTGGTTATGCCTTATAGAATGCTTGTTGTGCAAGTGGATAAAAGAAATGAACCTCAAATGACCTGAATATTTGTATCTATGAACCTGCAGAGTCCATAGATTTTAGTCTGCAGAGTCCATAGATTTTAGCCTACAGAGTCCATAGATTTCAGCCTGTGGAGTCCATAGATTTCAACCTATGGAGTCCATAGATTTCAGCCTACAGACTCCGTAGATTTCATTTTTGTGCTACATGTTTCAATAGGTAAATTCTCCTTGCATGAATTCTTGCCTATCATTCATCAACTTAATCATTTGGTATTTCATCTAATCTAATCTCTTCATCAGTTGATGTCATTTTACTGTTACTTTCTCAATATTATCTGCTGCTACCATTACCATCATCGATAAGCCCAGACACTTCAAAGCACAATTTAAACTATCACCCATGGAAATATTTTATAGAGTCCATAGAAATGGACCTATAGAGTCCATAGAAATGATCTATAGAGTTTTTCCTTCCTTTTGCCTTATTTCTTTTGATAAGATTATTTCTTAAGGGACAAAACCTGTTGCAATTGATTCCTTCTTTGAAATATTTTCTTCATAGAACCTGAATAACATTCACTATTTACTTACATCATTGTAGCTGGAATAACTACAACAATAATTTACCATGTTTTGGTAGATCGACACTTTTTCAGTGATAACATATCTGCAATGTTTTTCTCATCTCTGTGCTGCTCATTTTGATAGTGGAATGTTTATCTACATATAAGACTTTTGACCTGGGAGCTATAACACTGGATAAAAATGAAGAATAATGTCTGTGGCTAAAACTAAAAATAAACTCTTTGATCATCTTCAGTTGCACAGCTGCTTCTTGTTGTTATAGTCAAATGTCTTCCTTTGCCAATGCATTTTGCACAAGAAATCCTAGAGAATCCAAGCTCTTATCTTGAACACCACTGTAGATACTTCTTTCATAGTTTCTTTACCCTATAGTGATCTTGACTGTACATCCTTAATGATCATTTACAATGGGATCATGATGGTATCAGCTTTCATCCATTTATAGCTGTTGAAGGAACTTTTTATCAAAACAAATCTCATGAGAGCTTTTTCTACTGAGTTAATTTGAATGTAAACATTTAGTGTATCTCCAGCGGTTATCATTGCATCTCAGCTCAAGAAGTGAGATGTTTGAGTTTTTATTTGAAGTAGATGTAGTTGCACATGTATCAAAGTTACAACTAGAATTATTGTAGATATTCAATTGTATTGGAAGTGAAATCACAGACTTGTTCATTTTAAACAACAACATCATATACCATAGTCCACATATTCTCTGAGATGCACTTTTCTGAACAAGCGTTTGATGGTTGAATTGATAAGCCCTGTTGTATTTATCTGTGTATGCAAATTTTCCTACAATGCATAAATTTTTTGTTTGCATGGTGTTGCTTTTGCTTTAATAGTTTAAACTATTGTTGCAGCAGTAAAACATCTTCAGTCATTAACAACTAGTTTCACCCACTTCCATTCTTCATGATTCATAATCTGTTGGTTTCAGATTTATCAATGTTTTCTTGAAATAGTAGATTCATCTATTTATTCCCTTATGAAATATCATCCTTCAAATAGAATTTTTTTGTATATGTGAGCATGTTCATTATTTTTCCATATACATCTATTTCAAGACTTTTGTTCATAAGAAATTGTGTGAGTTTGATTTTATTTTCTCCTGTGGCCTTAGATTTGTTTATCCTCTCACTTCCAACAAAGTATACCAAATGAAAACATCACTGAAAATGGCTATTTTAATACAATTGTTGTTCTCACATAACATGATTCTTGTGCCCAAAATTGAACCACAACAGATATAGATGCAACAGGTTTCAGATTTGCATTTGGAGTTTTTGCAGACATCAGATTTTGTGTGAACCTTTAAAATTAAAATCTGAAACTTATTCATTGCATATTTTCTAATCATGCAAGCATCATTTATTTGATCTGAAGTTTTAAATAAGCCATTCGGAGTCCAATAATTTGCATCCCAATTTTCCTCTTGTAATTTGATAGCATCAAAATGATAACCAGTCATTGTATGTCTTTTCTAGGATCTATTTGTTCTTGTATGAAGAATGCAAATGTTATAAATTATCAAGAAAATATTTAATCAAATGATTGAGTGAATGAATCAAAACATTTTGCAAATTTAATTGGGACTTTCCTTGTTTTGGTTGGTTCCAAATTTTCAATAACCATTTTTGTCTTTTTATTTCCAATTCTTTCAACTCGAGAATGCAATCTACAGCTTTTGTATAAATTTTGTCTGCTGAGCAACCTCTATGTGCTCAATATTTTCACTTCAAAATAGTGGGATGATCTAATATTTGTTGTATTTGAATTTATGTCAAGTGGATCCAATATGAATAAAAAGCTGTTGATATTTGCTATTGTTTCTAGATATCCTTCTTCATCCTATGAAATTTCCTTTCTATCAGATCTGCCATCCTTCGTTCTTCATGATTCCCGATTGTTTGAGACAACTTCCTAGACTTGAATTTTATTCTTCCAATTGATTTTAGAAGGTTTTGCTAGATTCATGATCAATTTTGTTGATATTTATTTTTGCTTCTAAATATCCACCTTCAGAACCTGGAAACTTCCTTCTGCCAAATCCACGTTCTTCAGAATTTAGGATTGTTTGACAAATCAATTGCCCAATCTTTCACTTTTATTTTTCCAATTTGAAGCTGGGAGGTGCTACTGGGAGGTGCTGTTGATCTTCAAATTCTCCACCATTTGTGGCTCAGACTGTAGCTTTGGATGCTCTTCAAACAACAATTTGCCTTTTTATTATTATTTTATTTATTTATTTTTCCAACGACTTAACAACAAATCAATGCAATAAAATAACATTAGATAATAATTATAAAATTCTAAAAATGTATTAATTAATCATGCAAAATAAAAAATCCATAGATTGACTATATACATGCATGGGAGTTTCTAAATTTGTGTGCAAAGATCTTTCTCCAAGAATTGTGTGAAATAATCATGCATTGAAGATCCCTAAAGATATGTTCAAACCAATCCCACTGTTTATGCATTTGACTTTATTTGGATGCATGCATTTAATCTTGTCATTTAAAAATAACTAGATTTATGCATGTTGTCTTTGTGATGATTTGAATTTAATTTTTCTAATTTTGCACCAATTTAATAGTTTCAAATATTTACATAAAATTTGGAAGGATATTATTTCATCTCAAATCCGTTGAACAATCCATTCCAATTTTTATGTGAAATATTCAATCCTAAAAATATGCATAATATGATTGTGCTGACTAACTTCATGCATGCTACTTTATTTTTTCCTAAATTTATTCATGCCATCTAAATGAATGTGATTTCTTTTCTAAATGGATGCATGGAAGTTTCATTTAAAATAGCAAAATTTTATTCTATTTTAGCCAACGTGATTTGTGCACTACTCTCTCCCCCATGAAATGGATTTATCTACATGATTTTGTTTTGGTGTATTTACATGAAACTAAATTTGCAAATTATATGGCATGAACTCCTAAAATCTGGTTGTGTGTTATGCAAAAAATTATTTCGACCAAAATTAATTCAGAAATAAATCAGAGTTTTAGATTCTCATACATGCATATAGAAAATTAAATTTATAATTTTGTCTAATTAAAAAATGAATGCATAAAATCTAATAGATTATATGCATATAATAAATTTGACAAAATCAAAAATTTGGTTCCCTATATGAATGCATGTTTATTCAGAATTCTGTTCTATTTCGTGCATGCATGTAGATATGATCTAATGAATTCTTCATAAAATAACATGAAATTGATTTTATTGAGGATTTTTTTTTGTATTCCACTTATAAAAATCAAATACAAGGATTTCAAGGGCAACCAACCTCAAAACTTGCTTGATTCTTGTTGGCAGTTTTAGAAAAGTACAGTTACATGCAATCCTCCATATAGTCAATCCCATCTTTTTCAAAAGGCAAATTAATTCTTTAACCAGACATATTAATTCTTCAATAGGCATGTTGGGTGTAAGGACATGGATTCCTCTTTTGATCAGCTACAAAAATTCAGCAAATCTTCTCCATTCTTTATGCTGTGACAGATCATCATTTTCTTTTTCTTCTAACCTACATCAATATTTAATTCCTTTGTATGGTGTTAACAATTGTTATTTCCTACTCAACATTGTTAGTATGATGTTAATATGATGTGGGGGTTTTACATGAAGTTAAAATTCTAAATCTAATTTGCAAAAAATTGAAATTCTAATCTAGGTTTGCAAGAAATGAAACTCTAATCTATTTTGTAGAAATTAAAATTCTAATTTACATTTGCAAAAAATTGAAATGTAGGAAAAGAAATTGCAGAAAAATAAATCCTAAAGAGAACCATTATCTAAATATCTCCTATCAAAAAATTTATGAAGAGGCATTCTCAGTTTGTACATGCATAATCAACAACCAGAAACTTAGACGTCTGGCCTAAGGTACTGCAATACCCTGGCTCGACTCACCCGACTGGATAGTTTAGAAAACATCCAAAAACTTAGACATCTGATCTAGGGTATTGTAGTAACCTGACTTGACTCGCCTAGCTAGGTGGATTATGCAAAAATTGAGAACTTATTTGTCTATTGTCACCTAGACAATCCTCTTAACAAATCCTGAATCTCCTATTAACACCGTGTCCCTGACAACAATGCCAAAATGATGAGTCATCAATTCATCATTGAAATGTCACTCTCCACTTCTCACTTGCAAAGACACAATTGCTAAAAGTAAATCACACTTGCAGGAAGGAAAAATGGCACACTTGCAGAAAGGAAAATAACACACTGGCAGGAAAGGGAAATGGCACATTTGAAGGAAATGAAAGAACACACTTGCAGGAATTAAAAGAGCACACTTTTACAAGGGAGTAAATTGTTAATAAGAATGATGAGTGATTCATCCATCATTTAATTTGTCAAACCTGGGGTGACGTCCAAAGGCTATCTGCAATAAGAGAGAAGACATATTGAGAATGGTTCCTTCTACTTGATGAAAATTAAGACACATACTAAAAAGTAAATTGCTGTAATGAAATAAATGAAAACAATTAAACTACATAGAAATACAATGATCCATCTTCCTTGGAATGAGTGGCCAAGGCCATCTCATTCCTCAGATGGATTTTAACCAGAACACTATATTGATGTCACAAAGCTCCAAATGTATTATTATCAAAATATCAAAATTCAACATTAGATTATTACAATGGAGTGGAAGGTTACATTTATAATTCATGCTTCCAACCAACTCTTTATTTTAGAAATAATAATCCTATATTCTCTCCACCTAATATGGAGATAAACACAAGCACCTAAATATCTCAATCTTCCATAAAATATGGAGAGAGATAATTATTATCCGTTTATAATATAAGAGAATTATTTATTATACAACTCCATATTTGGATGAATACCATAAATATGAAGAGCCTCAAAATATAATCCATAGAAATAGACATAGTCCATAGAAATGAAAGCTTTCCAAATCTGTAGATATGTCTGTAGCTCTTCTTGAGACTGATATTTGGTTGATGCTTCATGCACTATCTATCATGGCTTAATATAGCTACATATACATACATTTAAAATCTCGTTCCACATGTTTAGTAACAACAATCAACAATCAATAAGACATAGATTTGTAAAGGAATGACCAAGGATTAGTTCTATACTCCATTCTAAATTAATCATAAGTTCAGAAATTACATTTAGATCCAATTCTTATGTAAGAAAAATGGTATTATTATATGAATAAAATGAGCCATCTAATGGTCTCATCATTAATGCTCACCATCCCTCATCATATCTCATCATTCTTTCCTTGTCCCTATTAATCCTTAATCACTCCATCCACATCCCTCATCATCCCTAATCATTTATTCATTACTCCTCACCATCCTTTATCATCCCTAATCAATCCCTCATTGACCCTCACTATCCCTCACCATCCATAATCACTCCATCATCCCTTATCATACCTAATCACTCCACATAATCCTTCATAGTACCTAATCACTCTTTCCTCATCCTCATTAACCCTTACCATCCCTCATAGACAACAAGGTAAACATATGCCTATTTTTAGGTTTTTGTGCCTTCCAAATTGCTTGCTGGCATTTCTAAGAGTCATAGTTTTGTCAAAATTGACATTTATAAGACATTCACTTTGTATTCAAGCCAAAGTGGTGTGATTTAAGAATCATAAGCCATATTGATGATTTAAACATGTCAAATGACCAATTTTTGTTAAATTCACTTTCTCATTGTCCCTCCCTCATTCCTAATCACTTTATCCTCATCCCTCATCACCCATAATCACTCTTTATTCATTCCTCATTGCTATTAATCAATCCCTCATTGACCCTCATTATCCTTCATCATATTTAATCACTCCCTCATTGTCCCTAATCAATACCTCAATAACCCTCACCATCCCTCATCATCCCTAATCACTACATCATCCCTCATCATCCTTAATCACTCCCTCCTCATCCCTAATAATACCTAATTATTCTATCCTCATCACTAACCAATCCTTCATTTCCCTGACCATCCCTAATCACTCCTTAAGTGAAATAAAAACACCATATCCACTTAAGATCATAGTAAATGCAAATAATAGGACCACCACACTAATGCAACCCATACATAAAGAATCTCATTCAATGATGCCAAGCAGTTGAAACTGACTATTTTATTAATAGCATAGGAATTAACCATCACATTATGTTACCCAAAATTGTATTTCATTATGTATCACATCAACATCATGAAATATGTATAACTATGACATCAATATATTCTATGATGTGGAAAGTAGGTAGGATAAAAACAAAGCTATCTATCAGGAATCAAACTTCCCTTGCCTTATTAGGTAGGGCATAACTAATTAGGTAGGGTAAGAATAAATATATCTATTAGAAAGTAAACGTCCCTTGATATTCTATATTAGGTGAAGCAAAGCTAGGTATCAAGAAGGAAACTCCCCTTGTCTTACTCCTTGGCATATATGAAGTAGGTAAGACAAATAGTGGGATGAAATTTTATTACTTACATATATAGATTGGGATTTGGGCATCTAAGAATCATAATCCCATAGTTGAGAATCCAAATTTATATCTATATAGATAGGAGAGACTGTAAACTAGTTGAGAATTTTAATACCAAACCCATATTTGACTTCTTATTTTCTCTCTATGTCATTGATAGTATGTCCATAGTAGATTAGATTGCCAAATAGATAGAATAAATGGTCACCAATCTAATAGAGTTTGTTCTTATTTGGTAGTTGGTAAAGTACCAAATAGATCTATACCTAACCCAAATAGATCTATAGCCAACCCAATCTATACCCAACTTGATCTACAAAGAGAGTGAAGGGCATATGCCTTAATTTAGTGTATCAAAGAGAGGCTAGTTAGAGTTTGGGCATGGCCCAGTGGGCCCTAAAAGGAAAAATGGGGCCATGTCATAATCTAAGTATGCCCCAGTCCCTAATAAAATATATTAGATGATAGTATAGAAATAGGGGCCCTACCATAGATATATAGGATCACCATTCTAAAGGCCTTGCTCCAATATTAAACTTTCCCTACCCAATATAAGGTAATGGAAGCTTTCCCTACCTAATTCATCTATGCCAAAGAGTAATAAAATGGAATCTTGACTTTTTGATATCTAGTTTTTCTTCACCTAATTGATTTTTTCATCCTTAATCACTCCCCACAATAAATTTATGATGGGTGTAGTGGATTTATACTTGTGCCTGATCATCCCTAGACACTCCTTTATAAATATATAGGTTATAATTCCCCCTCTCATTTCAATATATGGATTGGTCAATGGCCCCTCATCTAAATCATGTGTTTTAGTGCCCATTAAATAGTAAGGAATGGAATGAATCAATCTTACACACTTGAGGTATATAAATTTACCTACATAATATATATTACCCCTATATATAGATACATAGTAATGATTTTTCTTTGCCACTCATCATCCTTAATCACTCCCTTATCAACCCTCATTATCCCTAATGACTCCCTCATCAACCCTCATCATATATAGTCACTCCTTCATCATCCTTAATCACTTCCTCCTCATCCATTATCATCCCTAATAACTCCCTCATTGAACCTCACCATTCTTAATCACTCTTTCTTCATCCCTCCTTATCCTTAATCACTTCATAAAATACCTTTATGGTGGGTATAGTGTATTTCTACTTGTGCCCAATAATCCCTATTCACTCTTTTATCTAAAAAGGTTAGAATACCTCCTCTACTGTCAATATATGTCTTAGGTATTCAATTAGGTATCAATTATTAAAGATATGGTCAGGTAAGAGACATATGGTTAGGATTAGACATAAGTATTCAAGATCAAGATATCACTTGGGTATTTTATCGAGTAGGGAATACTCAAGTAGGTATGGAAATAAAGATATGTAGGAAGGGAATACTAAAGTAAAATAAGGTAGGAAGGGAAAGTCAGATAGATAGGTAGGGCATACTCAAGTAGGTATGGAAAGAAGAATAGGTAGGTAGGGCATAAACAAGTAAAAGAAGGTAGGTGGGGCATAGTGAAGATCAAGATATGGCTTGGGTATTTAGGTAAGGCATACTCAAGATCAAGATATGTCTCATATATTCAATCAAGTAAGGCATACTATAGTAGGTAAAGTAGGTAGGGCATACTCAGTAGTATATATCTATTAAAAATATAACATGATTCCATACTTCATTTCTCATTCTATCTATTGAGAAGTAAGATTCCCTTACCAATAATAAAATCTAAATAGGTATGGCATAACTAAGTAGGTAGGGAAATAATATACATAGGATATATGATAGGAAGAGAGCTTCTCATGATAGCTAATAATATATTCTAGAAAGGGAAAGTAGGTATGATAAGAACAAAGCTATATATCAAGAAGGAAGCTTCTTTTGCCCTATTAGGTAGGGCATAGCTAAGTAGGTAAGGTAACAACAAAGATATCTATCATAAGGTGAGGTTTCTTTGATATCCATGCCTTAACCTAGAAGAAAAGTAAAGATAGATACTAAGAAGATAACTTCTATTGATAGTTGTACCTTATTCCCTTGCTATCCATTGAGAAATAAATCTTCCCTTGATATGTCATTAGGTGAAGCAAAGATAGATATCAGAAATGAAATCTTCCCTTTCCTTACTCCTTAACATAGTTAAATTAGATAGGGAAAGTTCACATTGCCTTAATGGGTAGGGAAATCTTCCATTGCATTAATGAGTAAGGAAAGTTTGAGATTGGGGTAGGGCCTTCAAAATAGTACCCCCCATATATCAATGGTAGGGCCCCCATTCTTAAATTATACTTTAATATATAGAGACACTGATTCATTCCCAAGCTATATGTGGCCCCTATTAAATACATTGAATTAAGGCCTATGTCCTTCATTACCTACATATATCAAGTTTGGTATAGATCATTTTGGGTATAGATTGAGTTGGGTTTGGAAACACACTTTATCAACTACTGAAGTGGAATACACTATCAAGTTGGTGGCTGCCTACCTATCTATCTATTTGATAATCTGATCTACTATGGACATACTCTTAATGACATATAGAGAAAATGAGAATTCAACTATGGGGTTGGGATTATAATTATTGACTAGCCTCAATCCACCCATATCTATATAGAAATAAATTTGGATTCTCAACTCTAGGATTGGGATTCTTAGATTCCTAAATCCTAATCTATATATGTAGGTGATACAATTTCATCCCAACTTTTTATCTATTCACTACATATTTATTCTATTCTAGGGATCTCAATACACACTCTCTTCATGGTCTAGCCATATGTCACTATATATTTCTTTAAATCCCACTAGACAATCAGATGATATCATCATGTTCATTAATTGAGTGAAAGAGGATGATTGAAAGAAGAGTTTATTTGGGCCTTATTTGAGTGAGTAAAATTTGAAATTAACACATAATCCAATTGGGCACAAGCAAGAAGCTACTAAACCCACCATCAATGTATTTGATAGAGTGATTAAAGTTGATGAGGGACAATGAGGGAGTCGATATACATGATGAGGAAAAGTGAGGGTAAATGAGGAAGTGATTAAGGAGGATGAGGGAGTGATTAGAGATGATGGGGGATGCTGAGGGTCAATGAGGGAGTAAATATGGATGATGAGAGATGAGGAAGAAGTGATTAGGGATGATGGATGATGAAGCAGTGATTAGGGATGATGAGTAATGGTGAGGGTCAATGAGGGAGTGATTATAGATGATTGATTGATTAGACATGATGAGATAAAATTAAGGTCAATGATAGAGTGATTATGGATGATGAGGTATGAGGAAGCAAATATTAGGGATGATGAAGGTTGGTGAGGGTCAATGAAGGAGTGATTAGTGACAATGAGGGAGTGATTAAAGATGATTAGGGATAGTGAGGGTTAATGAAGGAGTGATTAGGGATGATGAGGGAAAAGGGAGTGATTAGGGGTGAGAAAAAAATGATTTGGGATGAGGGAGGGATGATGAAAAATTAAAATTAAAACAAAGTGGTTGTTTGATGTGTGAAAGTCATAAATGTGGCCTATGTTGTCTAAATCACACAACTTTGGCTTGAATTCAAAATGAATGGTTTGTAAACTTCAATTTTGACAAACCTATTACTCCTATAAATACTGTAAAGTAATTTAAAAGGAACAAAGAACTAAAAAATGACTATATGTTTACTAAAAATGGACATCAATTACAAAACTTATACATTGAAATCCCTAGGTTCAATACTAAGAACTTGAAAATGCCTAAGTACTAACCAAATTGAATTTTGAAAAACTATCTCCTGCATCATAATGCATTTAATTATGAGACCAACTCTATCAGATGTAGAGTGATGTTAATTTATTATACTTACTAAAAACTTAAAGTATAATTTTTACATTTATTTTATTACTTTTAGATTCATTATACTTAACATTTATTTTAGTAAACTATCTACTCCTTCCAATTAAATCATTTTGACCCTTCTAATAGGTTTTGTATGATTATTTTGTTTAATGTAAAAGGAACACATATGCATGATATGCCCCTTCCAATTAAACCATCAGTGCATCCAATGTCAACTCTTGTGACCAATGGAAAAACTAGATCTCTCTCATCATGATGCAATGGGTCTAAGTCTGATACTGAGGGAGTGGGTCTATCTTTGGTTTGATGCCCGACCCTCACTATACAATGCCATGGGTATGGAGCCAATGGCACCCCTAATGGATACTAAAATTTCAAAGCATATATTCATACTAGAACCTCTCATAAATCCTAAGAAAATGGTCAACCAACCACATGCTATATCTAATACACTAGAGCTCCTATGTATCCTCAAGCCACCCTAAAAATATCCTATTAGGATACCATGTGATATAATCTGGTGTTACTTGATATAAAATCATGCTGTAATCCATTGTCATGTGTAATCTCTCATGTTATAATACCCACCACTTTATGAATCCCTATGTGTGGGCCCATCTAGCCAAAGGACCACCAACTAGCTACATAACTAAGATGTGCTTATAACTCCACACAACAATGAGCCTATACCTAGACCTCTACCACATGACTCTAATCAAAATATATAAAAATGGTCTAACACATTATGCCTGCATAAAAATATGACACCCCTTTCCTCAATGTGTCTAATAATATGTTTTTACGATATGAGTTTGCCACTCCATCACCATATACTATTATAAAATAACCCAACAGCACATTGATAAACATTCATAATTTTAGAACATCACCTTTGATAATACAATCTAGCTAAATGGTAATACTTAGCTATGCATATCCTAATCACTACCTAGTAAATTAAACATGTGATATCTGGACATAACCAATAATGGAATCTCTATAAACTTGGGCCCTGTCACCTTTGATTGATAACTACAAAATCTGGTAAACATCTTCTAATGTAATTGTCATCTCACCTATCTAGAGCCAAAAGTGAAAATATCAAGATTTCACCTCTCAGATAACATTTTCATGAGATGGACATCATATGGAACCTTCCCCAACCAAACAAATTATCCCAATCCCACCAAATCAATGACTAACCAGTCAGCTTCACCCAAACCTAACTTAACAAGAGTATAAAAATTATAGTCATGCCAAAACTATTGAATATGTATACCCCTATGTACATAGAAGTAAACAAATATAAACATTGGTTGTCAATTTCAACAAAATAAAAAATATTTTAATTATATAAACAAAAATTATAGTGGATGGCAGTGTTAGATGCCACTGTTAGATTAGTATTATAGCTTTGGACACTATTATTGAAAATTGGATTCTACCATTGAAAACCCTATGGCAGCATCCAAAACAATGATGGTATTAGTCATTGACCTTTAAAAAATAAAGAAATTCCTAAAAAAACTAAAAATCCAAAAAATAAATTTACTAAACAATTCAAGTACTTTTCTACTTATCATCTCCTCAAGGTCCTAACTTGCTAGGGCTGCCCATAGCATGTCAAATCACATTGGTTGTGGAGCTCTCTCATGTGACATTTTAAAATCACTCCAGAGCTCAAAATTGTCAAAGGTTTAAAATGAAAATTTGTTTTTGAAATACAATATATATGATTTTGACTTCAACTTGGAACATCAAAGGCCTATCTCTTGAGCATCGATTATCCAAATTCAAAACCACAAGTTGTGTTGGGATCGATATAATGAGCCCTTCAATAGTGTACCACTTTCATCATTTTTCATTGCAAAGATAAAATAGCCTAAATTTTTCTTCAATCCAGGTATTATTCTAATTTCAAATGCTCAACATATAATTTAATATTCTAAATTAATAATTTCATGAGGCATATCACTAATACACAATTGATTCCTATACACTCGATTTAGACACATTTCCACTTCACCCTTTTACAGTGCGGTGACACCTAAATGCTACTCCCCTGATCCCAAAAGTAGGGGCATGTCATAGAGACATACCTTCCACACTTACTAAATTTTGAGATTTTACATATTTCATGGTCATTGGCTTAGTTACATACATTTGGGGCCAAATTATATACATTGGCACTAATATTTATAGATTTGGGATCGAGTTTTCATATTTCTTGATACTGTTACTATACAAAAATTACATAGAGAAGGTTAAATTTTGATAGGTACCTCAACTTGACATAAGTGGAGGTGAATATACTAATCAAAATGCATCGATCTATAGATAACACATTATTCACACTAGTTATGACATGAGGCATAAACATAGATCATTCATTCTATTATTTACCTAGATACTTATTCATCTTCTAAATTTACCAAACTACTATGGACTATTATTATAACCAACATTTGATTCATATTCTGGATTCACCATACTACTATTACCTAGGATGGACTGTTATCATACCCATGATGGATTGTTATTGATCTAATCTAATTGAAGCATTTAGTTCAATTTTATAGATTGAGTTTATTAAATCACTCAATCTCACTAGATTTATAGGTTGGATTTTATTAAATCATCCAATCTCACTAGATTTATAACTTGAGATTACTTAAATCACTCAATTTCACCAGATTTATAGGTTGGGATTGATTTATTCACTCAACTTCATTGGATTATGCTTCACAAGATAAGTTTGATTAAGTCACTCACCTTGCATTAGATTTTATATATATATATATATATATATATATATATATATGTGTTTACACTTTATCTAATTACTTTTATCTGTGTGTTAGATAAAATGTCTTTATCTAATGTGTTTTAGGGACACCTGCCTATTTCATTAATTATCTTTTATTTTTAGCCACTCGACACTACCAAAATAATTGGGATAATAGCATCAATGCTAATGTCTTTATTTATGATAGTATCCAATCTTCTATTTTGATCATTTTACGTACTTTTTGCCTTGTGATAATTTGTTTAGCCACATGTGTTTATTCTATTTTTGAATTTTGCATGCCACAAGGTCCTAATTCAAAATCAAGAGATCCCTATATATACAAATTTATGGTCTAGTTTCTTTTTTCAAGAATTATCAATAAAGCACCTCAATGAGCATGTACTTTATTCTATTCAAGATTTATTAAACTACATTACACATTAAATTTATATAACTAAAATTCTAAGGTATTTTACAAATTCAATTTGAACTCGCATTAAAAAGGACTGAAATAGGAGAAAGAGCATATAGTTTCATGATCACTATTATACACACATACCTAGGATGGATAACTACATGTAAATCTAAGGCCCTCTTTGGGGTATATTGCTATGTGGGCAACACTTAACATTAATAGGGTTTCAAGGATTAGCTTGACTCAAGTGATAACCAATTTTTATTGAGTCACAAAAGGACAAGGGTAAGAAAACTAGGATTTCACTTATTAGTTGTGTTTGATGAATAATTCAACTTATTATAAAGTATGAAATAGGGATACATGGGATATCACAATTTTAAGGAAAATTTAAACTAATTCTAGTGTGTATTTAGGGCTGGACACTTTCATCGGATTTTTACACTTGTGTCAACTATAGTGTATTGAGGTGATAGAAGTGTCCAAATGACAGAAATAGTAAAAACTTAGAATGAATGAAGTACAATTATTTATTGCAAACCTAAGACAAATATATATTATTGTCACCATCTAGAATAGAACATGAAATAAGATATCCTCTCTTTATCCCTTGGTTACATATTAGTATTTTTATATATTGCACGTGATTGAATAAGTTAAATTTAAATATTTTATCATACATTGTTGAAGTCTAAATATTATATTATTTCATTCAAATATTTCTAACTATGTTTTGGTATAAAACCCATTTTTCTTAAAACTCAAGGTTGTTACAAGGTGGGTAATCAAATGCCATCCACCATAGGTCCTAAAAATTGTTTGTTATCAAATTATGTTGGAGCCAGTGGATTGGAGACTAGTTGCATGATAATGGAGGTTGTACATGGGCTGATGGATCAATGAATAATACCCAAATTGTCTTTTGTTATTTGTTTATCCTTCACACCATCCACTGATTCTTTATCAACATAATAAGATCTACATATCTCTCTAAAATATGTTCATTTGTCAACTTGACTTGTTATCAAGTCAACTTGGCCTACTACTAACTCTAAGGTATCTATCAAATAATTACAATGGGTGTTATTCAAATGGGGGTTCCTCATTCTCTTAATTATCTCTTCAATTTTTATGTTTTCAAATATATGTGCAACAAAATCCTCCTAACTAGTTTGGGGGGTCTTATGGAATTATAGGAGGCCTAAGAAAGTTAAGAGGGTTAGGAGGGTTTTGTCTTCCACTTGAATGGGTTATAGAAAAAAAAAATTAATAAAAAAAATGTAAATCCAAAATAATCATTAATTTTTTTGTTAATTAGAAATAATTTAGGTATTTTTACCCCCCCCCCCCCCCAATCTACCATAACATTATCAAAATTTTGACCTAATTGCCAAATTCAAGCAAGTGTGGTATGTGTTATCTCTTTTTAGTAAGATAATGGGAGCACAGTTTGAGAATTGGACATGAGCTCTACGAGGAAGTATGGAGTGAAATGGAGAAATGATGGTTTAAAAATACTCTATTTATTTATAATACATAGTGAAAGTAATGTGCATGCATGTTTATGTATTTAAAATGCATACACATTCTAGGCTTGGTGTCTATCAAGCCTAGAAAATATAATGCATATGCATTAATATAATAAATAGTATGCATTTTGGGATGTTTCATGAAAATTTCCATGAAATTATCCCCCAAATCCATGCACCTACCCAAAAATCCTATAATCAACCACAAAAACCCAATTAACAATTGCATAATGAACCATTGTTAAATCAGTACCCCACTAATCAGGGCCTCAAGCTATATCCTATCATTACCAATCCAAAGAACATCATTTATAATAGAATAGAGTACAACAATGTCCAAGAATTCTAAATTACAAAATGCCCAGATCTATTCTTATAAGATAACCAATCTCTTTCACAACATTATCAAGGTCAAATTAATATCATTAACCATCCCATAACATCCAAAATCTGCGCCATCATTGGTCCACCCATCTTTAATCAACACATCTTTAACAAGCCTATATTTGATGAGCCTATCTTAAACCAATACATAGTTCAACAATCCATCATTGGTAAGCCCATATTTTACAAGACCATCAATGATCTAGTTATCTTTGATGAATACATATTTTGTCAAACCATCTTTGACCAACCCATCTTAGACTAGCTCATTTTTGACCTGCATGATTTACATCAAATATTTGATCCAAAAACCTATGAACAACAAAACCTACCAACCATTGATCCATTTTCTAATCTCCCATCACATATCAAATATTCCATCACTAAACCTCAAGTGATGAAGTTACTTGTAGATAATGACATCTAATTATTACTTGTTTGAATGGCTATGCTTGGTTTGGCATTTACTTATTCTACCTTTGGCAAGTAGGTTAACCAACAATAAGGATAATCATCATGCACATATAAAATTATTATAGAGGTACTAATGCACATGTGAGCCATTTTAGTTGTGTAGAAAAATGTCATATAATTTGCACCATCCACAAAATTGGATCTCGTATGGAAGGTTGGGATGGTTATACTTATTTCACTACTATCATGGTGTTTAGGAGGAGTCAAAACCAATCATTTAAAGGTCACCTATATTGTAGGTATAATTAGGGTTCCATTTCATAGCTTGCTTAGTTTTTTTCTATATTTTTACTTTGATGGGTGCTTCCCATTGGTGTGTTATTCAAGAACAAGATCCCAAGTTTTTCCTAGCAGTGTGGTATTCAAGACATGGGTCATGTAGCAATTGGTCCCTGTATTTATATGGAATAATATGTTGCATTCATATTTATTTCATTGAATTAAAATTATCAACTTGAGATAGATGAAAATCATTTTTTGACAATGACTATCAAAAAATATGAGTGGTGGTTATATTTAAAAAAAAATACATATCAATTTGAATAATTAAACAAGAAATATTTAATTTTATCCATAACGTAACACTAAGCTTATCACTTGAAGTTGATTTTAGTATTTTATGACTAAACATTTTTAATAAGAAATCACATCCAAATTTAATAAATAAATATGTGACAATTAACTTATAGACCAGTAAGAAATTGAAGAAACCAAATAAGATGGCTTAAATCCCAAAAATATCACTTCCTTATTTGTGGTATAAATCCCAATTTTTTTGCATCTTTGCTTCCAAGTAAAGTTAGGGTTGAAAACATATCTTTGGGATGCTAGAAGTAGCTCTATTAAATAGTTAATGCAATTGAATCAAGTTTTTTTTTAGAATAATTGGTTTGATATGTTCATAAAATTAAGATATCTATATCCAAGGAAGGCTACTCTTTATTATCTTTTTAATTAGTAATCCATGCAACAATTTCCTATTAAAATTTTTATCAATTTTAACATGGAGTAGAAAAGTAGCAATATAAATATGCAATTGAATTTGAAAGGTTAAACATGTTTCAAGATGTACTATGGCATCAAAAAAAGTACAAGCAGGGTCACAAAGAGGTGAGAGATTGAATAAAATAAGTTATAACATTGCATTTACTTTGATCTAATAGATAGTTTTAAAAACTATGAAAATGTATCAAATTTTAGAAGATTAGTTTATTGTGCAATGATCATGATTGAAAATGAAATATGGCTAAAAATAAAGTGATGGTAGCATAGCATATATATAAGATAAATAAATGTAAAGTATATATATATATATATATATATATATATATATATATATATAAGTAAAGGGTATTGAAGTTTAGGCCAAATTTATACAAGTCATTCATATTTGTATATACACTGGTAACATAAGAACAAACATAGTATATTTGTGAGATGTGAGTCCTCCATTTAAAATATTGTTATTCGTTGTATGTGAATTAGTTATTTATCTTATAAGTGTAGGTGAAAGAGGTATTTATACTTGTGAGATGAGACAAGAAGTAGAAAATAATTATAAGTGTGTAGTTTGAAATTTGAAATAAGAAAAGTTTAAAAGTGGATTACATACCCTAGTTATTGTTCATTATGTCAGTGTGGAAAATAAATTTTTATTTGTTAAGAATAATTGTTTCTTGAAGTGAAATTCCTCAGAGCAAGTAGATAGTACTAGATTTGTTTGATGCATAGTCATTGTGATAAATTTTTGTCAATACATGGAGGATTATCTTCAATGGTATCCATAAAATATTGCATTATATATTAGCACTTTTCATAGTTTTTAGATTACAAGTGAGACAATGGTAATATGAATGTGAAATTTGTTCATGACATGAAGGATAATGAAGTGCTTGCTAGTTCAAAGTCAACAGTTTGACACCAATGACCCTGGGGGTTTACTCACTCCAGCTAGACTACTAAGATGAGGATGGGTTACAGTTAATGCAAACTTGAACAAAAAACCTAGACATGGTGAGAGCTAAGCAGGTTGAAGCATGAAGTTGGATGATTAGTTACTAGAGTATAAATCTAGATCAAGGTGGAGATAATGAACAATTTTAATTGATTCCCATTATAATAAATAAAGACATGAAGGACAATTAAAATTTGTGGCTTGGATAGGTTGCACGAAATGAATTATGAAACAACACTTGTTGCAAGTGAGTTGAAATGGCTTTGCATATATATATTGATAATTGTCAATGTTTTTAATACCTGCAAAAGATAAGATTAAAATTGTTAAAATTTCATATGGAAAATTATTTTAGAAAATATATCAATTATAGTACATTTTTTTTTAGAGTAATGTGAATGTAAAGTTGAATATCCTATAACAACTAGGCCACTAGAAACAAAGTGATAATAATAACAATGCCATTTGCCTCCTTGAATCATAAAATAAAGATGAATGTTAATTGTTTTAGATATATATTGCAAAAAAGTGCAACCTATAGAAACATAGTCAAAAATCCATAAAACATGGTCTCATAGTCTCCTCAAATATAATGCTACTTACATCTCATGATAACACCTTTAATTGTGTATTTATTTTTAAACTTTTATATTACACGACACATTCATTGTCTTAATATGATTAATACTCTCACATTCAAATAAAATTAAATACCTAATTGCACTCAGTAATAGTTTTAAATGATATCATATGTGTATAAATAATAAATGTTAAGAGGTTGAGAAAAAAGGATGTTCATCGACTCCCATGCTCCATCATGTTTCCAAGTAATAATTAGAAAGCTTAGCTAATTGATTTAAAAATATGATAATAGATTTATATTCATTTAAATTATCTCTTAACATTATGACACGTAGTACCAAAAGTTGTTAAAATTTTGATCACAAAACACCCAAATCAACAGTCAAATATACTCTCTAAGCAACAACTATTAAATGGTTATTAACATGTCAACATGCATGAAAAACCATCAAAAGTGACAAGTATTAATATTTTGACATACTTTGCCACATTTCTCCTAAATAAATGTCATAGTTGTATTGCCATAATTAAACAATATATTTCTTGATAAAGAAAACTATGAAAAGTAAATAAATAATAATATTACATATATTTTAATGAGAGAAGTGAGAAGCATTAATATTTTGACACATAGTTTGCCACCTCTCTCATAAATAAATGTGATAGTTTTAATACCATAATTAAATAATTAAACAATAGATTTCTTGATTAAAAAAACTTTGAAAAGCAAATAAATAATAATATTACATACATTTTTATCAGATTGCATTTAAAGTTGAATTAAATATGAAGGAATATGCTATAATAACATTTAAAGACCATGTGAATAAAAAATAAGGTTATAAAGAACAAAAAACATGGGAAAAGACATGCCAATAAGATCCTAAAATGAATAAAACATGATGGCTTGTAAGAAGGTAGCAGGTGTAGGGCAGCATGGGGATCAAGATAAGAGGAGAAAGAAAGGTGAGTGCAGGCATCCTAATGAACATCTAAATATTGAAAAATATTTAGCTTGGACCAAATTAGGGAAGTTAACCTCTATGTGGGAATTTTATGAGGAGGAATCACTAGGTTTTATCAAACATGATGAAACCCCACCTAGTACCAACCCTATTAGTTTTGAGATCCATCTTCATATCCTTTTGATTCTATGGTCAATACCCTAAAACCTTTTGGTATAACTACCAACCATGCAGGGAGATTTAATCTTGTTATCATCCCTAGCCACATTTTGGTCTTATATGATTCAACTCTACAAGATAATATTCTTCTCTTGGAGCATCACGACCTCATTTACAAATCAATAGGAAGATGACTTGTGATTAGCAAAGTGGAGCTCTGGGTTTTGGAGAACTGGGGTTTGGATTTACCAGTAAAATTTTTGATAAATGGAATTTTCATGGTTCAATTCCCTTTCAATGATAGTAGGTATAACATCCTCACCTTTAGTCCTTGGGTGTTGAATGGAGCTAGTTTATCCATTCAATCATGGCTTCTCAACTTTAATGCTCAACAAAAAAGCTACTATTTAGTGTATATGTAGGTATCTCTCTATGTATTACCAAAAAAATACTAGGGGAGGATAGTCTTATGGATATTGGTATAGTATTTTCAATTTTCTCTCTATTGAACCTATTACTATTGATAGATCTTTAACAATTTATGTAAAAATTTATGTCAATATAGATCTAGAAAAGGAGATTCCTGAAGCAGTCATTCTCAAATCCTTTAGTCATGAATGGGTACAATATATCGACCTAGAAAAGCTTCCATTATAGTTATATGGATGCCACAATATTGGGCAGATTCACAAACAATGTCCAAAGAGTCTTCATTTTACCACTAGTAGAAAACAAAGTTTGTTGGCCTCTTCAATAATGTTTGAAAGGCCAAAACCACTCTAGTTTTTGAAATATTTTTGAGAATAAATAAAGTTGAATGGTTTTAAAATATTGAGGTAGGTACACCCAAAGTAACCTCTTCTTCTCAGCCCCAAAATATGTTGGTGGCAGCCTCTACTATCCATTATATGGTGGTTACAACAAAAAAATTAGTAAATCAATCTTAGAATCTCTTCAATACACTTTCCTTTGGACAACCTTTATGCCTCCAAAAAATAGAAAAATATATTCAAAGTATGGAGGGTCTTGTTGCCTCCCCTTTAGAAAAAATGGGTGAAATTTGAAGTATAGGGAGGTAGTCCTAGTTAAGGAAGCACTAGACCTAGAAGGGATTGAAAATTCTAACTTGTGGATGATGAAGGATTGCTTTAGAATGCTGAAGTTGAAAGTATTTTTTCTAAGGAAAATGACCTAAAAATAGACCTAGGGTTAAAGGATTTTTTTGTCTATTTATCAAAAATCTTGATTTTTGGCCACTCCTAATAGCAAGAAAAAGTAGGAGAGGTCGAAAACCTAATTTAGAATGTTTGTTGGAACATGGTATTTTGGAAAACTAGAAAGTTATAACAAATTTTTATACTAAAGTACGAGGGGTGGAAATCCCCTGATTGGTGCCATAAAGCTTTTTTTATTGGAATGTTAGGGGTATAAATTACCATAACAAGAGGTTCTTACTAAAGTGTCATATTACTCATCTCAAATTTGACATTATCCTCCTCGAAGAAACCAAAGTATTCTAGGATGAAATTGTGAAGATGCCCCTCGCTTATTGGCTAAACTAGAAAAGATGGTTTGTAGAAACGATTGGTGCATTAGGAGGTTTTTCAAATCTTTGGAATTCATTCAAGGTGGAGGAAAATCAAATGGATCATAACTCTTACTAGCAGTGGATCAAGGTAAAGGATTTTTCCTTTGACATTGTTTTCTTTTTTATCAATATTTATGGCCTAAATAGTCCTACTTAAAAATGACAATGTTAGTCTAAGATTTTGTAAATAATAAATTATCATCCAATAGAGAGTTTTATTTTTGGGGATGATTTTAATGCCATAATTACTTTGAATGACAAGTGGGGAGGTGTGGAAAGACCTTTTGCCTCTTAGAGAGATTTTGCTTTCTTGGTTGATTCTCTAAGAACGATGGATATTATTCCAAAGAAAGGTCTCTATACTTGGAATAATCATCAAAAAGGATTCAATAATATTATAAAAATATTGGACCAATTTATTATTAATCATGTGTGTTTGAATTCCTCCTAGACTTTGAAAGTCAAAATTTTCTACTTTCTAGTTTAGATCATTCTCCAGTGATGTTGGAAATCTCTGAAGATCACGCTGATTCATTTTGCCCCTTCAAATTTAAAATTATGTGGTTAAGAGATCCCAAATTTTTTTGAAACAATTCAATTTTTTTTGGAAAGTTTGTCCCATTACAAAAGGTAATTGTAAGTTTTTGGATAAAATCTCTTTTTATCAAAAAATTCTTTAAACACTCGAACCAAACTCACCTTAAAAATATTTTTGAGGAAACTAACATAGTTGAATTTGAATTATCCACTCTTATTAAGATGTCCATGTCTTTTGGGATGGATGGTGGGTGTTATGACAAAAATAATTTTTTATTACAAGAGTTAGAGGAACTTCATATTAGAGAAGAAATATTTTGGAAATAGAAATCTATAGAATCATGACTCAAAGAGGGTGACCATAATACAATTTTTTTTCACAACTCCATGAAGGATCAAAGATGTTTCAATAGAATTTATGAAATATAGGTTGGTAATGGTGTTAAATTTTAACTAAATCCAACTATAAAAAAAGAACCAGACAATTTCTTCTTTGCTCTACTAGCATTCCCTAGTGATTCTAACTAGAGATCTCAAGAACTTAAGGTTGATATTCCACCTTTCATTTTTCATCAACAAAATGACCTTAGCTAATAGCTTCCTTTAACAAGGATAAAGTTAGGAAATGTTTTTCTCCATGAATAGAGATAAAACATTGGGGTCCTAATGGTTTCCTAGTGGCCTTTTTTCAAACTTTCTGGCCAATTATTAGTTTAAAATATATAGCAATGGTTAATTTTTCCAGGCAAGTGCAAAAGGTTAGCCAAGATTTAAATTGCACTTTCATTTGTCTCATTCCTAAAGGGGCCTCTCAAGTGAAATTTAGTGATTTTTGACCTATAGATTTATGCAATACTATCTATAAAATCATTTCAAAATCTAATTTATGTGTAGAACAAAGACACTATTCATGTTGACACTATTCACTACTGAGGTCTCACCAACATGGTTCATTTATCCTAGGTGGCATGGGGCATCATAATTTTATAAGGAACATGTGAGGAGTTTATTTTGATTACCATTATAAGAGTGGGTCTAAATTCCATGTGGAGATATTAATAATGGATTTGATGATAGCCAAAAAGAAGATCCACTAGCTTTTTGGAAGCATATGCAAATGGGAGACAACTTCTACTATGAAGATTGCACACCCATGTGAAGTGGATGTTAAAGGGGTCATATATAAAGGGGATCAAGTGGAGAGAGTCTTCACATGATTTATTATTCTCTCACATGACAAGGGTGGTAAATTTTTCTTTGAAGATTATCTTTTGACCTTGCCTTTTGTCATTTGCTTACTAGTGGATGCTTTTTAGCTTTATCTTCATTCCCTCATAGTGGAGAATGATTTATCTCTTGTATTTATCCCTTACTAGTGGAGGAGGGAATGATTCCTTGGGTGTCTATATGTTTCTTCATGATTGGAGTTATTTGGATTGTAATTCTATAAAATTATTAAGCTCGTTTACATTTTTAGGCTATGCTAGTCTGGTAGAAGTGACGGTAGCCTCTTTGGTGAGATGTTGCTAAGTTTTGTGATTTGTTTAAGAAAGTTTAGATGAATCTTTATTTAATATTAAATAAATACATGAACAATGATTTGAGTTCATGATATGTTTATGTGTTTATAATCTATATGGATTTATGACTACATCAATTGGTATCAGATCTCCATTATGACGAGGAGCTAATTTTTTTATCCATCACCATTTCATTTAGATTAAATATTTTACACCTCTTCTCATCTCTCCTAAGCAAAGTGGATTTGTTCTAGGTAGACATATTCAAGAGGGTATTATTGTTGTTAATGAGATCATGAATAATCTTAATTCAAATAAGCAAAAAGGAATGCTTATCAAGATGGATATTAGCAAAGTGTATGAAAAGGTCAATTGGAGGTTATTGATGAAATTTATTAAATGATTTAGATTTACCAAAGTTTTTTATTCTCATTAATGATAGCCTGATTGGTTTTTTTAATATACTATAGGTATTCTACAAAGAGATCCAATCTCTCCTTCTTTGTTCATCCTAATGGCTAAAGATTTCAGTTATTCCATCCGAGATACAAAAAAATATGATTCAATCAAGGGCCTCATTGTTTTAAAAAATATTGATAATTTAATGCACCAACTATTTGTAGATTATACTTTTATTTTTATTAAAGCATTCATTAGGGAGGCTTCATTGCTCTATGCTTTGTTGGACAACTACACTTTGTCTTCTATCCAAGAGGTAAATGATAACAAGCTTGAAATTTATTTTTTGAATGTGTATAAACAACTTAGACTAGCTCATTGTCTCAATTTCAAAATTAGTCACTTACCAGCTAAATATTTAGGACTAATTTATTGAATTCTCTCAATAAAAGACTTGTTATGTGAAAAGTTAAATTCTTATCCTTTGTGGTAGAATCACTTTGATTAAGTCTATTTTGAGTGTTATTCTAATTTACCTCCTTTAAGTTTTATGACCCCTGATAAAAATTATGAACGACATAAATAGATTATGCAAAAAATTTATTTGATAAGATTGTGAGGATTCTATAAAAGTTCATCTTGTATGTTGGGATAAAATCTATTGCTCAATAAAGGTGGGTGGAATTGGTATCAGAGTTATAGATTTCCAAAATCTTGCTTTGGGTATAGAGTTGATTTGGAGTGTGTATTTTAAACCATAACCACTATGCATCAAAATTATTCAACATAAATATTTGAGAAGTGATGATCCTTTAGATATTATTTTATTGTATTCTCTACTAGTCAAATCTCATATTTTGAACTTTTTATTGCAATGTCTCCCCCTTATCACCAATCATCTTTATTAGGTCATCAACAATGGTAGGAAGGAAGTTTTTTTGGATGATTCATGGAATGGTCATCACACATTGAAAGAGATGGGAGATTTGAACGAATCTAGGATTTATTTGATTGTTGCTTGGGGAATGATGGCTTGGGATTACTTGGATATCAATCCACAATATTTTCATACTGTTAGTAAATGGAAATATCTACATTTTATCCCTATCTCATCCCACCAAAAGAATCTCTTACTTTCCATTTTAATCAAATGCAAGGTTTTCTTGAATGCCAATGATGATTTTTTGTGCTAGATAGGATCAAAATTGGGAATGCATAAAGTAAATTTGGGTTATACTTTGACTATGAATGAGGAAGAATGATGACCTAGATTAAATATTTTATGTTAGAATTACAAGGGGATTCCAAAATTAGGAGCTTTTGCATGGATGGATTCACATAATAAAATCTTGACTCAAGACTAGATTAGGAAAATGGACTGGTTTAGGCTGTCTAGATGTTATTTATTCTTGGAAGAATACTAATATATCGACCATCTCTTACTCTCTTGTACCTTTGATAATGCTTATTGGGATTGGTTATACAATAAATTATGTTAGTATTAAGCCTACCCAAATTCTATATTTCAAGTTTTTTCTTCTTGTAATTCTAGTTGTGAAGGGGATGTTTTAGATGCCCTTTGGTTTGCTAGCCTAGACATCCTTATCTGGTACATTTGGAAGGAAAAAATCATTGTATCTTCTATGAAATTCACTTTATCTCCTGATGTCTTTACTCCAGCTAGAAATAGCTATTTTTGAGGTAGTGTATATGCATTCTATCATAAAAATGGCCTCCTATCCTCTTAGGATATGGTAATCCATCCAAATTAGATATTTATTTCTCTTCCCCATGTTAATGATTCTAGAGTAAATGGTAGCACTTCTCATGCTCATATTGTGTCCTCTTGGCTTCCACCACTTGGTGTTTTCAAATTAACTTTTGATGGAGCTAAATGTAAGAACCCAAGATCCTTAAGGACTAGATGTATCTTTTAGGATTGATCTAGGTCTCTCATTCATGTCTCTTTTATTAGTCTACAAGATGGTACAAATAATGAGGTTGAAGCTCTAGCAGATGTTTTAAGTTTTCAACTTGTAAGCCAATATGGCAATGACTCTTTGGAAATTGAGGGAGATTCAAAACTCATTATGGAGGCTATTAGGAATTGTCATGCAGAGGCTTGACATCTCAAAAAAATTCTCAATCCTATTTGGCCTCTACTTGATAACACTATTTTTTAGTCTATCTCCCATTGATTTCAAGAAGCCAACAAACAAGTTGATTTTCTTGCCAATAATGGGGTGGACCAACTTAATGAAGTAGTGATTGATAATGTGTATGACACTTGGTCAGGTCTTTAATTTATTAACACTTATGCAATCCTTGGCATGTTGGGGTTATATTATTATTACCATGCTAATTTTTCCTAATGACCAGATTCACTATAGATTTGACATGCATGTTTTGAATCCATGACTTAGTGCTCATTAAATATTTGTATGTTGCATCATTTCACCATTATGGCTAACATGCTTGTAGGTGTGTATATACCTTTGATTGGGCATGACATGATTTACATATCTAGTTTATTCTCTTAGTTTCAATGGATTTCTTAGTAAGGTTCTCTATGGAATTGAATATGTCTATCTCTTCCCCTTTCCTTTTGCTACATACACAAAGGAAACAAATGGCCTTCTGAGAGTTTATTTCTGATCGAAAGCTTAGGTTTACTTTTTTGATTCCTTCAATGGAAGTCTTAGAGGCTATTCAAGTTGTCATTGATGACATGCATTTATAGTCTCTATGGTGCAATAAAATAAATTCATAAGTGGCATCATATTTTATAGGGAATTTGATTTGGGTGGTTCAAAATTGAGAATAGGCCAGACTGGTGGTGGAGACACTAGTGTGGAAGGAGATTCATGGTGATTTCTTGGGATAGATGAATAAATTTGAGGTTATGACTGGTTTAGTTCTAGCTTTCTCATGTTCCCATTATTTGGGCTTAGTCCCCTTGAGTGTTTTATGGGAATTAGAATCCCATTTTGTTTAATTACATGATTCATTAATGACATGTTTTGATGGCTCATGATCTAGTTTTCTTTCATCACAATAATAGTTTAATCCATTACCATCTCTTCATTTATTCATAATTTTTTTTTGGATATGATGGCATTCAAACTATTGTGCACTATCTAGTTAATTTCTGCTTGAGCAATGGCGTGGTGACAACTTTAGAAGAGGAATCTGTCAGGGCCTTTTTTGGTGGTCATGTGAAAAACTCTAGGGTTTTGGATTATCCCTTAACGTAGAGAAGGATATAGACTGTAGTGGATACTATTAGTTTGGATGGTGTTAATGGCCCTTGAATATGTATGCTTACAAAATAAGACAACCCAGGCTTTCTTGGCTAATAGTCTTGTTTCTCTTTTGTTATATCTTTGTTGGTCATTTTTATTATTGAGGGTCTTTTTTATTTTGTGTATCCAAGTTTTTTCCTCAGTTTTTTGTCATTCTCCCTTTGGGACTTGTACTATGATGGCCGACTCCATCATGTTCGAAATCCATCCTTTTTGCTTGTTTTGTCTCTTTTTGTATAGGTGAGGGCCCTTTCCCTCAATATTAATAAAAAATATATAATTAAAGACCATGTTATTATTTATATGTCAAAGTTTTAAAAAAAATTATAATTATTATCATAAAATATATTTTAAAATATTTGATTGGGTGTACAAAAACTAACTTATTTAAAAAGTGATTATATTAGACCTACCTTGGCAGGGACTAAAAAAGAGGTCAAATTATTCCTAGAGATGTGTTCTTAATGTCTAGAAATTTGAGTTGATCATAGAAAAACATTTCTCCATGTATGCAAAATGTATCATGTAATATTGTGTCAAAATTGAGTTGAATATTATCCTTAGAAGATATAAACCAAAACTCCATTAAAGAAAATTCCTCTAAGTGGACTTAAAGAGTAAGGAAGAATAAGAGAAAATTTGACTAAGCAACTACACCTACAAGGAAACAAATTATGCCTAGTGACAAAATAAAGCTTAGTGTCTTTATGAAAACTACGAAAAATGCAAAAAATGACCACTCTCATTGAGGCAAGATATTAAATTTATGCAAGGTGTGCTACCACATATACATTAATGGAAGAAAATAAAAAGCTTTTAAAAGCAAAGCCTCAAATAAGGGAAGAAAATATTATTTGAGCATGCAGACAAGAGGCACAACTAATGCCAAGTGAATATTGCACAACATGAGTGTAATTATAAGACCCTTGAGAAAAGCACCCACTAAAGATATTCCAACATTTCATTGGAAGAGAGGTGAATCTTCATACTAACCTAGCTCTTTCTCCTTTGAAGATAAGTTTGTGAGTACAAAGATAGAACACAAGAAGATTAGGCATTTTTTAAAGAGCACATGTTTTGAAGGAACATTTATCAATTTATATAACATTAGTAATTGGTTACCATTTCTCTTGAAAGGCTCAAACTCTTGTATTGGTTGTTACCTCCAAAGTAGAGAAGCAATCTTGATGATTACCTTTCTTGGCCACAAAAAGAAGTTAGAAATTCTCTTTTTTGTTTCAAAGAATTCATATAGGAAGGATTCTATTATAAAGTGTTGAAGAAAAGGAATCATATAGAACCTTTGTAAGGACTCCATGGTAAATTATAACTATGTATATCCTTGTTAGATGGAGGAGGTGCAAACTTTAGGCATAAATTTTAGGAAATTTGATCCTTGGCTTGCATCAGATTTCAATTGAGTTAGCATAAAAGGTTTCACTTCACAATAGTGAATTAATGGTTAAACATGAGAAAAAAGGGCATGCATTGTTTACTTTTATAACCAAAATACATGAAATTAAAAGGTATAGGTACTACCTTGTTATATATGCTAGCACTATACAACTCTTTTTTCACTCTATCTCCCAATTAGTCATGGTTATAACATTGTCTCAGACACTCACCAAATGAAAAGAATTAAAAATTATCAACAAACAGGAGGAGGCAATTGATGATCTTGTCATTGATAGATGGAGGCAATTAAAATTTATCAACAAATAGATCTTGTCAAGAACATGTACCAAATAAAATAATGGGTTTGTAACCTTGTTGAGTGTTTAAATGTTTTTGGGAATTCTATTATTCTGTGTAATTTTTAAAAAATTGTCACATCTCTCATCTCATTTAATTTTAGGACTAGCCTTATCACTTTCCAAGCACAGGTTGAATATGTTACAAACCCTAAAAATTTATCTAAAGTGTCACTATCATGCAATCCAATTTTATGGTACTTACCATCTTCATTATTGGAAGATCCTTAGGGGCATCATATTTATCTAAAAAATATAGTTTCATAGTAGCAATTTAATGATACAAGATTTGCAAAATTTCACCCATAGTAATCTTCACCCATAGATTTTGTATAGATAAAATCCATAAAATATAGACAATCTACATGAGTTTGGAAAATTCACTAAACGATCTAAAAAAAAACAAAGAAAAAATTGAAACCTAATTTCACAAAATTAATTCTTAAAAGTAGAAAAACACATTGCATCATTGGTAAATGGAAATAAATTTGGTGGTCTCTTAGCATTGTCCTTGGCCATAACCTTAAAAAACTTACCTTTATTGTATGTTTATATAAATATAATGACAATGATAGTTTTTAAGCAAAAAGTACCTATGGAGGTAGTTTTGGCTGCTCAAAACTTACAAAGCTACAAATATGATCCAACTAAAAATGTATAAAAAGCAATGATGGAGAATATACCTTACCTTACCTATATGTGTTCCATGAGGATGGGGATGGTGGTGCATATACAGTAAAGTAGCCCCTTAATTACAAATTATGGGTTGGCTCAACTTAATTAATTTTTATTCTAATCACTCTCGAAAAGTCAACCTTTCTTTTCACAAAAGTTTATTATGAGTTTTGATGCCATAAATATGAAAACTTGGAGTCTTTTTGGGGGCTTCTTGGTCTTCTTTGTAATTTTGAAAACTTTCTTCATTAGATTACCTAAACTTATAGTCTTATTTTGGGTTGATCTAACTTATATAAATACTATTAAATTTGAAGTTTATAAAATATAAAAAATAATATTTTATTTAACATATTTTTAGTGACTAAAAGTTAACAATAATATACTTTTAGTGATGTGTGTACTTAATTTACTCTTATCAATCTAAGTTTAACTGCTTATTACAACTTATCATTATGGAATGGTTTGATGAATATAAATACCTTTCAAATTAAAATTGGGACCAACATTCTAATTTTTATCACTGGCCGTGAAGAATGTAGTTATTTGTTTTGTAAAAGTGAAGTGTGTTTGATTGTTTATTTATTTATTTTATTTTATTGATATAATTTTTTTATTTATATATAGATGGGGTAAGTATTTTTGGAGAGTGATATAATTTTAATATGTAAGATTATTATTTTTACATTAGATATTAATTTTTGTGAGTTTTTTATTCATATATGTTTTAGTCATTATTTAAATTACCTCCATGAGCAGTCATTACTGAAATGATATTTTAAACCTCATGTATTTTTGGTAATAATCACAAGGCTAGGGAACCCACTTCAACACACAACCACCATAAATATTTGTTAGTAAGGGGGAGAATGGTGAATGTAATTCATTGCTTTGGGCTTCTCACCCTCTAACCTCTTTGTTCATTGGCAAAACTTTTTTGGCGAGAATAGTGCCTAATAAATCACCCTTGTCTCACAATTATTACCAATGTGGAATTATCCCAATTACACCCTAATAATGTATTTTTAATATTAATTTGAATGTATTTTTATTATTTATATTTTTAAAATTTTGAATTTATTTAAAATGTACTAGAATAAATTTTAAAGAGATTTCATTTTCCTTTTTTTCTAATATTTATATATTTAATATGCTTCATTATAGTATATTAATCGAATAATAATGTGGGAGAGATATGAAGGTCACATGATGATCGTATTATTCATATTACAATGAAGGTCAAGTCTTGTTGATCAATGTTTCTGAGATATAGTGCTACCTTATTTAATGTCATGCCTTGTGATTTATGTATTAATCCTTGCAATTTTGAGTGACATTTTTCAACAGTTCCCCATGTAAAAAATATAACTGGAAAATGTGTGGAGTTCATGATATCCATTGAAGGGGAAAAGCATTTCTTGAAGTAAATAACCATATATATGAGAAAATCATGGGTTTTTGAGCCTTGATTATACATAATGTGAATAACATGTCCCACAAATCTATTAGCTAACCTTGTTTTTGTACATAAATTAGATGCCAACATAATTTATTCTCTACATAATAATACTATAGTCTTCAATTGAGTGTCGTTAAGGTTAGGCAAGACTTGTTATCTACTCTATTTTACTTTGCTTATTACAACCTTGATGATGTTTGTTGTCTACTCTATTCTAATTTACTTTTTGCAAATAGAAGGTTTAAAATTTTAGCATTTGTTTTTTATGTAATGTTGCTAAATTATTACTCACATACATATGTGTTGAGGTTTTAAGGTGTGTTGTTCTTAACATGAGAATTTTACAGTCCTCTTTTGTTGATTCTACATTTATGATTATTTATTAATAAATCTATGACTATTAACTGGGATGTATTGAACCCTTGTTGACAAAAAATTGTATCTAATGTTTTAATTATGTGAATTTTTTTGATACAATGTATATTCTAAAATTACTTGCAGGCATAAAATATTATGTACTTAATGGGGGTAAGCTAGCTTGGGTTGAAAAAAAATTTAGTGCTTGTCCCTTTGGGGCCTTTATTTATAACATTGGAATTTTAAACATTGAATGTATAGTTGATGTATTTATGTGGAAAGTTGTGACCCCTGTTAGAAGAAGGAAAATAAGGGAAGGCTTGCTTTTTCTTGTGGGTCCATGTATTGCATGTTTTTTTTTTTTTTTAAATGACACTAGGGTATAATTAGACTAATAAAATGGAAAAACCATGTGCACAAGGGAAATCACTGATATGATAAACCAAAACAATAAATAATCTACCTTATAGTCTCTAATAGTAAAAACAAAACAATGAAAAGGCATGAAAAAATAATACTAAGTTAAACAAGATAAATTAGTGATGAAATGATAACACCTTGGTAGAATCCTTGGACTCTAGAAGTGGATCTTGAAAATGCATGTGGCTAAGAAGTTTTGTGTGAAATATGGAGGTTAAAATCTACAAGATTGGATTTGATGATTTTTTTGGACCACTAAAAATGCCTATACAGTTTTGATCATTAAATATGTTATGTTTGTTCTTGCAAATAATTCATTTTGAGGAACTTAATCTATATTTCACTCACTTTTTGATTCTAATATTTTTATAATAGGTGCATATAGTGTTTTTATACATTATTGTGTCTTTGATATCCACAATTTGCAGGAAAAATAATCTAATTTATCTTATTTTTATTTCTTAACCTAATTTTCCACACAAACATATAAGAAGAGAAATAAAAAGTATTATAAATACATTTATATACATAGCTATATTCATGGGGTAATTAGCCTATGTAGCTGGCTATCCATCTCCACCCATATCCACATCAACTTGTACCTCTACATTAGCCCTTTCTTCTTTTATAATAATGGGGAATAATATTTCCCATGGACTCTATCCCCACTGCTACATATATTATGTACTACACTTTACATCATGTAGAATAAAAATATAAATAGGTGGATCCACCTCCCCCATCATAATTGGTGCTAACTCTATCACATTAGGTTAACCCCTTTCACCAGGATGTCTACCAATTTTATATGTCTGAGTCCAATCCTATAAGGATAGAGGGATGTTATTTATAACATCGAACTACTTGGTGATGTTCTCATACACTCTAATCCACCAACCATGAAACTAGAAAGTGACCCTAATCCAACATAGTTATGCACCATCCTTTGATCACTTTATGAAACCTATTTAAGGTCTTCAATTAATAGAATATGGGGTTATTCAATAAATAAACACATTAAAATCCATAATAATCTACCCAATAAGAAGTGAGATACTCACCTATCTTTGTGCAAATTTTTTTTAGTGATCCTGCACTGCACACAACATTCCTAAGGTTTAAACCATTGAGATATGCTTATATTCCCATATGTGAAACAAAGTCATCAATTCCAACCCTCCACTATAATCCTCAAAATTGAAATGATAAAAATATATGTATATATGGGAAAGAAAGGTACATACCCAATAATACATAATACCATGCTCCTTAATATCCTAAACACTATAATGCAACCAATATGAAATTCCCACACAACCTTCATCTATTATTATGCAAGAAGCTAATAAAATACCAAAACACTTTTACAACTATGGAACATGTCTTAATCCAATCTCATATAATAGGATGGTAGAAGCATCTCCTCTACAATGAGATCTTCAACCATTTTCATTCATATACCTACGGACACATCCTTTTGGGCCTCATCCATCTATACCCTATATAGTATCTTGGGTCCCTACCATTAGTAATCACATATTCACCCAAACATCCTATAATATCATAGTCATCTCCCCTATAGGGAGATATGAAGTATAAGTATTTTCATCCCATAACTTTGTGAGTGTAGTCATTAGGTACATATAATAAGGAATGGTGCCTAAAAGACCAACATGGAATAATCTTACTTCGCTATCATCACTCTCCATGCATCACTCAGATCTAAGGCTAATATGATATCCATATGTCATTTTCATCATAACTCCCTCATGTGTATGTTTCCCTATAATTAGATAAAAATACGAGATTAACTCAACAATAAATTCTCAACAAAATCAATTATAGAGATCAAATTGTAATATATGAATTATCATTTTTCTTAAACACCCATGGAACACAATATATTCTTTTAGTAGATAATTATAGTAGGAACATATATAGGTTTAGTAATGGTCAAACACTTCCATCAGAGGCAAGATAGATATGTAGACTCTAAAATTGTAGACACTCAAATTCAATAATTAAGTGCTTGATAATGTTTAATCTTGACATCCTTACCCAATTGGGCTTATTCACCATTCTATTAACTTAAAATATATACGGGAGCATTCATTATTTTTAAAAATATATTAATACTACTTAGAAAACCATTTAGGCAACCTTATTATGCTTATAGACTCCTTTTATCTAAATTTTACTAGTCTCTATCCTTCTAGGATAAGACCGTACTAGGCAGACAGGGATGGAGTGCGGTCTTGTCCACTAGTGACACCTTATCCCTTATGCTCCAATGATAAATTTTCAACTTTTAAAACTTTCATATTACCCTTCTCTTACTTTTAACAAGTTTAGTTAACAATAATATTTAAAATATTCTTCTATATAAACACATCATGGCCTCTCCAAACACATCTAGCAATCAAATGGAACTTCTACTGCATATTGAGAAAAAGGGCACTAATCTTTCCAATTTAAATTATAATTTATCCTAATAGTCATAGGCCAAGTTTGAAATTGTTTTATTGTAGGTTAAGGGCACTCATTTTCAAGTATTCAAGTCAATTTATCTAGTTGCATTTGTATAAAAAATATTAAGATTTACATGCTCACTCTAGGAGGGAAATATAGATTCGTATGAGGCCCTTTTGGGTTATGTAGGCAATACTTAGATTATACAAGGTTTTCTAAAGATATCTCAACCATTTCTCTTACTCAGTTATCCTCTTTGTAGTTAATATCCGTTATTTTTATTGTGCAAGAGATAGGGTTTTGATTTTCTAAGTATTTCTCACATCAAATTGGTACATGTAAATAATCGATAATTCCTCATAGACATGTGCAGGTGCCTAGATTAGGAAATAAATATCATAGTTGATCAGGATGTGGCCATAGTCAACAAACAAGGCTACAGTGCATCCCCATCCTCCTATTGTCGTATTATCCCACCATAACTTGAAATTATGTTTTTGGTTGCAATATAATTCATAGGAGATTTCAATTAGTCTTCATCGACATTAAACTTACACAATCAATAATAAATCAAATCTAACCTAGGTTTGCATATATGTTTTTTAATTTAATTTTTATAGCTCCTTTCCAATTCTATAAATTACAATATTTCACATTTAGGTTTTGTAGATACTGTATTCTAAATAGGATTTCAGTAGTTAATTGTTTATAAAATTTAATTGTTAAATAAAAAATAAATAGATTAAAAATTCTAGTGAACTTGTAATTTTTTAGCACATTGGTTGTTATTTTCTATATTTTTGTCTCACAATTTCATAACTTTTTTTGTAAATTCATGACACTGAAAGAAAACAAATTTAAACTTTGGATCTAAATCCGAAACCATGAGTCAATCTTAGTCAGCCTTAGATTTGTATCTAACAAAAAGGAAATTATCTTGTCACCTTGGATAAAATATGACACTAAAGATCTTTCTTTCAACCTCGGGTTAACATTTATTGGTCTCTTTACAAAAAAATATTTCAATTATTATTTTCTTGTTATTTTATATTCTTTGTTTCTTATTTTTAGAAACTATGTTTTAAAGTTTTAAAAGCTACTTAGTGACTATCATTAAAGGTTGAGTTGTGATCTATTTTATGGACACCGTGGTGTGAGGGGTACTACCCTAATACTCAAGCCATTGTATAACATTAAACATGGAGTTTATTTTCCTCATAACTCATGGTATATTAGTAACATCTAGAGTCCCTTATTTATACCATAGGAAACTTCTTTTAACCATTTGATTTATTTTGTACCTCAGAAGAGTGTATTGTCCAGGGAAGTTACACTCATTGTACCCTCAAAGATAGGATAGTGGGCTACAAGCATGACTTTGCCTTTGTAAGTAGTGATATGTAAAATTGGACCGACACTAGTCTAGAAATGAACATGTATATTTGAGAGCTCACACAATCATTCAAACACTTGCCTATATCACCTTTATACCTTGATTTTTACGTGTATAGTATTCACAATGTGATCTTTCTTTTATATGTTTCATAGGATCATGAAATTTATTGTTATTTCTTGTATTAATTTTAAGCATGTTATTCATTATGTTTTTACATGGATTCAATGTCTTAATCAATAATCTATACTAAACAATGTTCAATTTCATAACCTTCCTATTACAAATGTTTGCTCTATTTTATCATGTCATTATTCTTCTCCAATAGCTTTTGTCAAATTTGAAATGACTTGGGAAGAAGAGGAATCATATGTTACATATTACATCAAATTTTCAACTTTGAAAGATCTTTCATTCTTAGTCCACATCCTCTTAAAGGGTGCATCATGGCCACCAAAATGTAATTTCACCATTTTTTTTAATTATTATTATTATTATTATTATTATTATTATTATTATTATTTAATTAATTTCTTATATCTCATAACAAAACAATAATTTTAATGATAGAAAGATAGACACACACATAATGATATTTGAAAAGACCATTATACACTTTTATACTTCAAAATGAATTGTATAAAATACTTAATTTTCAAACTTATTTTGTGATGAAAACAAATTTAAAATAGTTATTTCCATTTTCAACACTAGATATCAAGATGAAGGGGAGAGAGGGTAACAAAGAGAAAGGAATTACCACAATTTGAAATATCTAATAATTAAATTTCACTTCTTTGTTTTAAGAAAAGGGATTTTGTATACACAATATTTTCAAATTTTATCAAATAATGATGCTTTTTATCTTGTAGGAACCTATCAAGACTCAATCTCTCTTAGTGCACACCCTAAGGGTTACACTGGGAAAGGGTTGAGTAGATCATTGATGTTTTGAAATATTGTTGTCCCTTATTTCCACTTATTTCCAATCCAAATAGCTCCTACCATTCCCTAAGCTTGTTCTTCTCTATTTCACACTCTTCCAGTATTTTCCCACTCTCCATCCTTCATTTCCTCACCTTAAGCCCATTTTTATAGTTTGTTGTACTAGGACAACTAGGTTGACGCTATAATATTCTAGGTGAAATTCATTTAGGGTCTAGGTTGGTTCTTGGTTGACCTAGCCCATGACCTAGTGAATTTTTATCCATAGCTTTACTAGGTCAACTGGGTCGACCTTGTTGGTCAATTTTTTTGGAAGGGCTTAGGGTTAAATCCACATATATATACAAGATCATTTTATCATTATTTACATAATTAACAAGATTTATTATTTTCTTGCACTTATTTAAAATCTACTCTTCCACCATTCTACTTGAGAGTCTTAGCTTAGGGTTTATACTTGGATAATTTAGTCTTATGGAGAAGTCTTGGAAGCTTTGGCCTCTCTTAGTGATCCTTACAAACTACAAAAACCTCTTGAAAATCCTTTTTTACTAAGGGAAATATTGAGTCTCAATGGGTTCATCTTTTAGGTAAGTATTCTCTAACTTTGCTCCTCTCTTTAGTAGATAGAAATAGCATAAGTATTGACTTTGAATAATATTACTCTTCTTCCATGTATTAGGGTATTATACATAGATTAATTGAGATTCTCCTATGCATGTTTTTTTATTTACTAACCCCCATATTGTGCCATAAGATTTGGTGAGCACTAGATTAAATTTCTTTACTTTACTTGTTATTAGTTTAGTGAGATATGAAAACATTGGACTTTATTAGGGTTATTGCATGATTGGATTGACTAGAGGCTTTGAAAACCTCCATAACATTATGTATTGTGATAAGATATCCCGTAATTGGGTTTAGAAGATCCCCATATTGGTTAGGTTCTCGATTATCTAATGTATCCCTAACCAAAAGTGTAAGTATGATCTATCTTCTCTGAGTTAGGATTGTTTTATAGACATGATGCATTTATGATTGCATACATTCTAGTGAATCTGACATGAATCTAACCCTTGTAGGTTTTATCTCATGTTTTTCATTATTTCATCATTTTATTTATTATTTTTCTATATTTTTAATACTAGGTTAACAATATTGGTAAAGTTCTAACTTCTAAGCACAGGTTTAACACACAGTCACATCAATACAACATTATTCTATTTGTGTAAGTTTTTCATTAGGTACAAGCTACTAGATCAATATTGTCAACACAGTACACTTTCAAACTTATAGATAGACTACTAAGTTGATGCTATCAACGTGATACACTTTCAAACTTCTAAAAAATATATTAGGTTGACTTTATTGGCATAATATACTTTACATGTTTCAGCAAATAGGGAATTTTATGGCTAGGTCAACCCAATCGACCTGGTTGGTAGAATTTGCAAGTAGAAAATAGGGTACTTCAACAACAATCTCATTTTCCTCTACATCCTCCAACCCACCAAGGTTCCTTTCTCTCCTTCTCTGTCATTTCTATTATTTCTTAAAATTCTATTTTCACACTTTTTAGTCTTTCAAATTGCCCTTAAATAGAAAACTAAGTCCACTATGTCGACCTTGTTCTATATTATATCTTCTATCTAGAAGACTAGTTGACATTATTAACATAGTTCTTTTTTAGACCCTTGCTTCAATAGTATAATAACAACATTGTCAACTTTGTTTTTAAAATCTTTCTAGAGTCACAACTACTCTATGAGAACAAATCAACTATCATGGTACCCTAAAATTTTTCAAACTTCATTTGAAGTCCTTTTCTCACTATCTCACAAGGTTCATTGGCTCCTTCATAGTGTTCACAAACCCTCATCTTCTCATCCTTGTACATAGACCTATGTATATGAATATTTGAGCCTATAGACATATTAGACCAACCCTCATTGGCCTTCCAATAATTAGGTATCACCATTGGTTTGTGACTTGGTTCATATCATGTCTTCATCATGTGTCATGTTTTGACTTTGTTCCTACTTTGAGGACAATTATCTTTAGTCCAAAAGAGGATCTATAGGTTTATCACCTGTAAGTCTTTATTTTTATTGTATAGGCTATTACAGATAGTCAACTTCTTGAGTCTTAATGTTTGAAGATGTATCAACTCTTTTCAATTCATATATCATCTACTTGAAAAACTTTTTAGACCTTTTGACTGAGTATTATGCCATCCTCAACTTGTGCCCATTCACCTATATGGACTGCGTATATAGTTAGTTTATATCCAAGGTCTGTGTATGAGAGTTAGAGCCTCCTTAGTCACTAAAGCTTCTTGATGATGCCATAAGATCAATTTAGGCCAACTGAGTATTTAAATGGGAAATCTAGGTCCTATCCACTATTTGAACACTCTCAACCTGAGACCTATATTCCATGATTGTCCACCTATAGGTTTGTAGACTTGTAGGTGAATAAAACACATTTTAGCCCTTGTTAAGGGTACATGTTTAGTTTTTTATTCTCACCAACACTTGAAATTTTAAATTTATCAATGCCATCCTCATATGATATTAGTAGTTTCTCATTGTTATTTGAGTCAAACTAAACCTCTGTCTTGTAGAAGGTTGCTTATGAACATAGACCATGCTTCAAAAGATCAAGACACAAAATTTATATAAGGGTCATCTATAAATGGACATTTTCAAATGGAGAGCACATGAATTATCTAATAATGAAGGGTATTCTATGAAAAATGAAGTACTTGAAACTACTAAAAGTAACAATCCTTCAAAATAACCAAAACACACTTGAAATAGGGTGATATGCTCAAACACTTAAGGCAACTTTCATATTTTTGAAGACACTTCATAGATTTTAATTGGATGATGAAACTATCATTAAAAGGATCTATTTTACCTATGAAAACATCACATAAAACCATTTTCCTATATCAAATTTTTGCATGAAGAAACAAGAAGAAAAATAGGGCCTATCTGAATAGACAAGGCATAATGACCTATTGTCACTCTTAGTGATTATTCATAAATGAGGGGCCATGAAACTGTAAACCAATGCCACAAAATTTAATCTTATTAAGACCCCTAACAATTTTCAAAGTTTTGTCTCCTAACTTTCTTCTTCTTGGTCATACATGCATTTGATTTTTGCCTTTTTGATCTTATGAAAGTATTGATGGAGGAGAGAGTGTATCTGATGCATATTTAAGACTTAAAACTTGATCCAAAGCTTAAAAATAACATATGGAAGTCTAAGACACCTTATGAAACCAGTTTTACCATCAAGTAGATCTTCTAAGACCATACAAGTGCCCAAAAGTGCTTGTAAAGGAGTATTTTACTTAGTTTAGGTGTCAAAATACAAAATATTTGGGTTATAAACATTTTATGACCCATATTTGACATCATGTATGTTAGGGGACTTATTTAAATATTTTACTTTGAAGGTGGTATGACAAATCCTCAAAAATAGGCTAAAAGGTGACCAAAATGACATTTTAGCACATAAAAACATAATAAAAGATTAATACATTATATTATGACCTTAAAAACACATTAATAACCTTTTATAATTACTCTAAACCATGTCATGACCTTGAACACACTTGAAAACACCAAGACCTTATAAATGACCCCTAATACTAGACAAGTACACATGAAGCAAAACCTTGGACCAAGTTAGATAATGACTAATATGACCACATGGAGACCATTTGAAGACATTAAAAAATATTAAAAGACCATATATAAGTTTTAATAACCATATGAAATGTTTCAACCTATAGGGATTGACCATTTTTTACTTAGGGTCAAAAATTTATCAACAAGGCCAATGACATTCTTTAGAGCTATTTATGTAAGTACTTTGGAGCTAGTTCTAAATTAGCACTCTAGAGATAAATTACTATTAGGGATGTTATACTCTTGATCTAAATTACTCTAAAACTAGTTATAAATGAACACTCATGAGCTAAAGTAATCTATGGTATGCTATACTTTAGAGCTAGTTCTAAATGAACACTCCATAGTTGAATTGTTATGGGGGATGCTACACTTTAGAACTGAAATATCTTGAATTGCTCTTAAGTTAGTCTTTAATATTGTATCATGTGAACATATTTCCATTTAATAATAGCATCATGTGTGTGTGGAAAATATGGATCTATTGGTCTAGTGGAAGAGGCTTTCGAGCTTTTATATGCTTCTATGCATCATAAATATCATTCCAATCTACCTCATTTAGAGTATGAGGTGAAAAAATGGAAAGAAACATTAACATATCCAATGCATTCAAATAAATTCTGGATATATCATCACTCTTTATCTTGTTTAAATTTGAGAAACCTTTTTCATATATTTTTGTCCTCATCAAAATAACAAGAATAACTTTCCATAGACACATTAAACATGGAAACCCTTCAAACCTTTCAGTTTTATCTGCAAATAGATCCCACGCTCTAAACATATATTTTTTGGGTATAATTTATAAATAGTACAAACAAATTTATCCATCTCACTTAAACATTTAAAAATATCCATAATAGATTTATTCAACTTATCTGATATATTTTAGCTCAAAAATATAACATTTGAGCTATGTCATTGGAGCTAAGAATGATATAACATAAGATACAAAGATAGGATACAATATTGGGGAATGAATCAAGCTTCTCCTAGTCAACAAAGAATATGAAGCTATACTCTATAGTCCATAACCAATAAAAATGAGGCCAATCAACTAATATAATCACAAAATAAATATAAATGTACTCATAGTAGAACATTAATCACATGATAAAGGAATTTTGAGGGCAGGCTATATGAAGGCATTTTTTTAAAGCATCCTTGTTTGTGGATGCTTTGACTTACAAGAAAACACACAATTTAAAACAGAATTAATCTATATTAATACTCTTGACACTTCATCTTAGCATTCATTTGAATACAACATGAATGAAAGGAAGTGTATACATCCAAAAATACTCACTCCTCCATTTTTATTAATTTCATCACTAGTGTCGCTAATTCATCCTAGTCCCCTTCTAACATTGCATATATTCTCCTTTGTCATATATATACCTTATACCATCCCATGTCAATTAATCCTCCTACTAATCACATCCTCCAATATTTTGGAATGTTTAATTATAATCCTAGATAATCGCACTTTATCTTACTAATCCTATTTATAATCACCATTTAATCACTACCTAATCATCATTCATTAGTCTTGATTTAAACTTTTAGGGTTTAACTATGTAAATCCTATGTTTAGATTAAAGGGTTGAGATGTCTAAATTAATCAAATAATATGAAATAATTAAGTATTGATTTGTTATATATTTTGACTTATTTTAACTTTATAAAAATAGTATTAAATATACATAAATATATATTTATCAAGAAAGTGACTATCACAGATGTTCTAGGTTCTAACAACTAAGTTCTAGATAAATTTGAGTGTTGTCAATAGGGTATTGGGATCTATTTTCTCACTAGATAATAGTGCCCCTCTTGGATAGTATCACTATGTTATTTTAGTGTCCTCAAAGTGGTGCTAGTGTCCTCTTTGTAGGATTATTCCTATTTTCTAGGAGCACCTGCACCTATGTTTGTAGGTCATATTCCTATGCATATGAAATTTAGAGCTCTATGTTGTGCCTAAAAAAACTTGATTTAATGTGAAAACTCTAATTTTCCTTGTAATTATGCCATGAGAAATAATTATGTGTTTGTTAGTAGGATAGACTCGACATACTTAACACCCTATTGTGAAGAGAGTTGCCTACATACCAATTCTCTAAAGAGGGATCAAGCCTGATGTAGTTCTCCTACCTAGTACTTGATGCAAGTGTAAGTGAATTCTAGAATGAGAGTGGACTTTCATCCCTTTAACGTGCTTAAATTTTGAAATCTTTGATATATGGGTTTAGGGCTACTCAAGATGGTAGTATGCAAAAGTAGAGCAAAATAAGGATCAAATACCTTAATTTTGCTCAACTTATCTTTTATTTGAATAGGCTTTTGTATCTATTTTACATCTAGTGAATAAAGGTCAAATAGACTTGTATTTATAGAGATATGTAGCTTATACAGATAAGAAGAGGTTCTTAGGCTAACCTTAAGAGGGGTACACATTTGAAAAAGTATTCATTCAAGAGAGTTAGGGAAAAAGATAATAGTGCCCAATTGGGAGCACTAGTGCCATGTGGCTATAGTGTCCCAAACGTGATGCAAATCTCTACCTAGAAAACTACTAGGTAAACTAGGTTAGGATCTAATAAAGTTATCTTGAGACTATGTTTTGGCTAACTATAACCATCTTTGGTCTACACAATGATTGAAAAAGTGTGGCAAAGGATCTAAGATAGGTCTAGGGCTAAGCTAGGAATAAGCTAACTCAAGTGACACTCTTGGTATCTAAATACCACTTTTAGGTGATTATATTTTTCCCCCATTTATACTAGAAATGTAGCAAAGTGAAATGACTAGTATAAAGGAAGAAGTGTACAAGGACTTACCTTGGAAGTGAAGCCCTATGTAGTTGAGTCTGAGTATGTGAATCTAGGTTTGTGTATGTGGAACATGATTCAAAGCAATGATCTACAATTAAACATGCAAAAATTAGTGCTTACTTAAGATATAATCAAAAATAAAAGATTATGCTGAAATAAAGTAATTGAGTAAAGCTAAGTAAAGAGAGAGAAAAAAATGAATACACTTGATTGGGTATGTGAACCAATGCATAAACCTGGTGAAAACCTATGTGTGAGTGTACATAGTGATCATATCATTGAATATATTATACTAATCTAATGTATCTCTCAATCCTCATATGGGGGGATCAATAACTCAATCCAGTTTTGACTCCATCATTACCCACCCCTAATTGGTAGATCTTGATATGTGAATAGCCTGGATAAGACTATAAGTGTGTCTAACCCTCTCATGTGGGTGGATAAATAACTCAAGTAGGCTATGAATCCATAATTTCCCACCCATGTGAAGTAGATGCATTTGTAACTAAATATGCAAAGTGTTGAAAGTATCTAACTATGTATGTCAGCTCTATGACTAGTTGGGTATATTAGGTAGTTCCAGGCCACTCAAGAATGCCAACCTCTATAGATGGAGTAAGGCATGAATATGGTGACAAAATGTAATATGATAACAAGTCTATATAGCTTAGATAATTCCATTGAGTTTTCCATTCCATATAATCAACTTATGTGTAGCTAAGTATATGGAAACTATGTGCCATGTACATGCCCCCAATCTGGTATCTGAGTATATTGAATATAAATTGATTATGTAATAACTAAATTTATGTAACTAAATTGAATGTTAGAATGATCATGTTGTACATGATGCCCCTAAATCTTAGCAATTGGTATGAATATGAGTTGTAATGAATGAATCTAAGCATAATCTAAACATAACTATCAAAACCTATGCCTATATCTATGCAAATTTGTATTGTACCTAGTGTACTAGTCTAGATAATTTGAACTATCTTGAAGCTGAGGCTACTAAACAGTAGCACATTTAGTGGACTTTAACACCTATGGTGCTAGTTTCCTAATTTGGGTGCTAATGTTTATCTAGTCTAAAATCTAGGTGATTTTGGAGTTTCTATTTTTCCCTATGTCTACCCTAGATCTGATTTATGAAACTGAGCCTATGTGCTAAAATTTATCTATGAATAGAAAATTAGGATCCTGATCTCTTTGACAAACCCCTATGAATTTCCCCTCTTTTGAGGGTAGTTATGAAACCTATCTAAGTCCTCAAAATAAGTATCTCTACAAAATGTGTTAGCCTAATCATATATATGATATTCCAATACAATATACAACATAACATTAGAATGTAAAATAATTTAAGCATAAGTAAGTAATGAAAGATATATGTTGTAATCTAGCATTGCACAAGGGTGTCAAGATATATGTAATCAATGTGTATAGAAACAAATCTAAGTAACTACCTAAGAGGATGGGGCATGATGTCCATCACGGCACCCAAGTAAGAAGGGTAGATGCATGAGGTCCTTCATGGCATCAAGAATTGGTGTGTATGTAACAATAAAATACAAGTGTCATGGTGTATAAGCATACACACAAGCATATGACGCACATAAAAGTAGGCCAAGGGGCCATAATATAAGTGACATGGGCACATGTCACTAAATATGAGAATGAAGATATACAAGGACATGTTCAAATGTCCACATATTAAAGTAATAAGCAATTTGTATTATAGCCACATAGAAGGACATGTTAAAATATCTACATATGGGATCAGGAAAACATACACAAGGGGCATGGGCACATGTCCAAGGCACATAAATAGAGTAATGGCATAAAGCCAAATAACAATGACATATTCAAATTCCCTCAAAGATGGAAGAAACATAGGAACACAATCAAGTGTAATCTACGAAAAACTAGAAATATAATCATGTATAACTATGTAGTACAAATCTATGTAGATTCTAGAATGCATATATATTGAGTCTAACTAGTTAGTTGAAAACAATTATGAGCAATAAGTAGAAATGATCAATATTAAGATGTATCAATGCATAAAAGGGAGTGTATAGTATGTAAAGATAGAACCTGGTAGTAGCAACTATGTATGAGATTCCCTTGAGTGCGTTGATGTATCAAATGTATAAACTTATGTCAATGTGTATGTCCCTAGTGGGTAGATGATAACTAGTCTAGATCAGTGTAGGGGACTGGAGTCATGCATGTAATCTGTAAATAATTGACAAGAACAAGTGAAGCATATTTATATGATAAAACTGATAATACTAATATAGTTAGCAATATGCAATATCTAGAAAGTAGTAAAAATGTAGTTTACATAGCAATTCATACAATCTATAATTTTTTTTTTAAACATTTGAATGTTTTTGTATTTTGACATGTTATATATTTTTTTGTTTTATGAGTATAATCTATGTAGAAGAAAATGAAAATAAAATATGTACAAGGAGAAAGAGAGAGAAATAACTATGTACTAGAGTAGGAACCATACTAAACAATGAATCTCATAGGACAATCACTATCACTGTGACCTATGTTGAATAGGGGAACTATGATCATACATGTAGTGTGAAAGGGCAAGTGTGATCCCATAATCTATTGTGTTCTATAATCTAAGTTTGGAGCTACCTATATAGTGATGTTATGATATTGTGGCATTGAATATGATGACCTATGAATTGTAGGGGTCTTAGGGACCCATTTGGTAGAAGAAGAAGATATAGGTGATGTAGGTACCCTATGATGAGAACCCATAGAACTCAATAAAAATTATCTTGATATAAACTGAGTAGAGGAAGTTCATCTAGAATCTATGATGTATCTCTGATGTAGGGGTCTCTCTTGTAATGATATCTATGGAAGAGTATTCGTATGTGTACATACCATAGGAGTAGACCTAGATTGCATTGAATACTCTACTAAATACTATGATATATAAATTAGATATGTAATCTCTATTATAAATAATAATTATGTAATATCTGATAATGGTTCTATAACTATAACTAGTATCTACGCTAGAACTATAGCTAGAAACTATGTTAGAACTACATGTGGGATGGGTAAAGGATACTCATATGGGACACCCTCAATCTTTACCACCTAATTAACATGTATATACTTTATTAATTGGTCTACTATATATGGGATGGATTTAATCTATTATAACCATGGCCTACCCAATAATATATCAAATACACTTACATTAGGTATTGCTAGGAACTGAGTGGCTATATGTGCTGGTCTAACTTATAATGGGATTACAATCTCCCTGATGGAGCTTTGAATGTGCCACTAAAACTATTAATGAATTTATCTATGGGGAATATATCCCACTCTATATATCCCAGGTACTATAAGAGTGTCATGGTGCACGTGCTTATGCTTGACCTATTGTCAACCATAACATTGTGAATAGGATGGTGGTATATTTATGATCGTATGAAGAGTGCATGTAAATATGTGTCATTATCCACAATATCTTACTAAATAAATGTGATAAGTGGTTTAGATAGTACTATAGTGTGATACATGCTAATAATGTTATGTAGTGGATGTGTCTCCCTTGTAACTGTTTAATATGAATCCGGTGGTGGATGCACTTGGTATGCATAATGAACACCTAATGTGCCCCTACCTCATTCACTGTATGATTTTCAAAAGGATATAAAAATATATTTAGTGCCTTAACCTCTATTTTATTTTATTTTATTTTAGTGCCTTTTTGGGTGTGCCCACATCAATAATGTTAGCCTTAATGAGATCTTGTATCTTATGCTTTAGGCTAGTGTATTTGTTTGTTGCATGGGTTAGTGTTATGTGGTACTCATAAAATACATTTGAATCATAAATATTTGGAAGAGGCCATGTGGTATCAACCTATTTAATGGTATGGAGAGATATGACATTGTATTTCAATAGTTATTTTAGAACTCATATTGGTGACTCTATAAGATTAGTGAAGACTCTGTGCTGAAGAGCAGATAAAACCAATCTAGGAGATGGCTCAGAAGCTATTTTGACTATGGCCTTTAGATCACTTTTGTTTTCTATGGACCTTACCTTGTATGGAGGTTTATTTAAACTCTTAATAGTGGATTTTGATCCATTTGTGTACTTGAGTTTGCCCATTGATAAGATCTTAACATCTTTTTCCTTGATTGCATGGCATAAATCAGTGAATGTAGGAAACTTCTTGAACAAGATCGCTTCATGCAATGATGGTAATAAATGTTATTTAAATATATATTAAATATCTCTATCTATTATGGGGCTATTCAATTTGGATAATATTATCTTGTATCGTAATACATAATTGATGATAGGCTCATTTAACTTTTGCTTTAATTGTGCCAATTATGCATATAATATCTTATCACTAATGTTGATAGAGAAGTGTGCTAGTAACATGTCAGCTAAAGGATTGAATTCCATGATATATTGATTTGGAAAATAATAAAACCATTATAGGGCATGATCCTTGAGATTGCATGGAAATAACTTTGTAAGAAGCCAATCATTGGACACATAGTCCAAACATGTTATGTAAAAAGCTTTGCAGTGATGCTTTGGGTCATCTTTTCCATCATATAATGTGATCTTGGGTGCTAAAAACTAGATGGGAAAGTAATTGATGCTATGTGATATTCCAAAGGTGTATATAAGATAATATTAGAATCTAAGGCATGTGATGGCCTAGTTGCTTCCTTATTAAGATGTAACACCCTATACTGCATAATATGAATCTCATGCATAAGGGATTGTACATATGGAGTGGAGTAACTAGCCACAAGTGGTGTAACTATCACTAATGGTTGAATAACAATCTTGGGTTATGTTATCTGATTTGGTTGAGTTGACCCCACTGGAGGTGTAATAACATTATTAACTAGTTGGGTTGAATATTGACCATTATTTATTTTATTATTGATTTCCAATATGGCCCATAAGATCTATGCATGATCAAGGGGTTATTCTTAAATTTTATCTTTGAAGCCTTATAATACCTCATCTTTGTTCATAATTATGTCATTATTATTAAGTGGAGGGAGTGTGTCATGATTCTCAATGTGTACCTCATCTTGTTCTTGGTTGTATTATTCATCTTTGGATACATTTTTATTTAATTCCACATAATCAAGGTGTGAAAGATTCATAGTTGAAGTTGTAATAAGTTAATTGTCCTTGTTATAGGTTTAGATAGTAGGAATCTGAATATGCTCTATAGGATTACAACCTAGTCTAGCACTTCTTCTTAATGGAAGAGAGATGGATTTTTTATATGGCATATAGTAAAAAATTTAAGTAGAGTTACTAAAATAAAATATATGAATTCTAAAAAAGTAATAATAGCTAATGAAAATAGGATAAAAAAGGATACAAACTTTAAGAGCATCTAGGAATAGGGATTTTTGATTATAGGGTTTATTTTGAAGAATTTAAATTTTATGTAAAATAATTGAAACCTTAATATTAAAATCAATTTAATTTGGCTAGGTTGTCTACAAAAACTCATAATTATGCAACCCTAAATTATTTCAAATTTTTTTGGATTAATGCAAGCTAGGGTTTGAAGCAATATTTGAAGTAAGATAGGTTCACCAAATGATTTAACCTTTTAGGGTTTAACTATGCAAATCCTATGTTTAGATTAAATGGATGAGATGTCTAAAATTAGTTAAATAATATGCAATAATTAAGTACTAATTTGATATGGTTTTTTACTTCTTTTGACTTCTAAAAATAGTAATAAATATGCATAAATATAGACTTATCTAGAAAGTTATTGTTGTAGATGATCTAGGTTCTAAAAATTGAGTTATGGATAGATAAAAGTGCCATCAATAGGGTCCCAAGATCTATTTGCTCATTGAATAGTAGTGCCCCACCTGGATAATAGCATCATGTTGTTGTAGTGTCCTAAAATTGATGCTAGTGTCCTCTTAACAAGACTATTCCTATTTTCTAGGAGAACCTATGCCTATGTTTATAGGTCTTATTCCCACGAGCATAAAATCTAGAGCTCTATGTTATGCCTAGAAAACTTGATTTAATGTGCAAACCCTAACCCTCCTTACAAGTATGGCATGAGCAATAATTATGCGTTTGTTATTAGGATAGGCATGACATCCTCAATACCCTAATGTGAAGAGAGTTTCCTACATACCAATAATATAAAGATGGATCAAGTTTGATGTAATTCTCCCACCTAGTGCTTGATGTAAGTGCAAGTGAATGCTAGAATGAGAGTGGACTTGGATGCCTTAAATGTGCTTGAGTTTTGAAATCTTTGAAATATGGGTTTAGGGCTAATATAGATGGTAGTATGTATAATTAGGGCATAATAGGGATCAAATATCTTAATTCTTCTCAACTTATCTTTTATTTGAATAGGCTTTTGCATCTATTTTCCATCTAGTGAATAAAGGTCAAATAGACTTATATTTAAAGAGATTTGTAGCTTATGTAGATAAAGAAATGTCCTTAAGCCAACCTTGGGAAGGGCACACATTTTAAAAAGTATTCATATGCGAGAGTTAGGGTAAATTATAGTAGTGCCCAATTGGGGACACTAATGCCATGTGGCTATAGTGTTTCAAATGTAGTGCTAATGTCCACCTAGTAGACTCTTGGGTAAACTAGGTTGGGATCTAAATAAGCTATCCTAGAACTGTGTTTTGGCTAATTATAAATGTCTATGGTCTGCACAATGACTGAAAAAGTATGGCAAAGACTTTAGGATAGGTCTAGGGCTAAGCTAAGAATAAGCTAACTCAAACAACACTATTAGCATCAAAATACCACTTTTAGGTGATTATAATTCCTAACATCCTTTAGAGTCTTCTATTCTATAAAAGTAACTACACTCATCTCCCTCTATAAATTTCTAAGTAATTTTAAATTACCTATAAATTACTCATACTCATCTATATAAACAATGCATACTCCATGCAAAATTCATCTATGGAATTCATCTCAATCTTGGATCTTGAAGAGTCTTCAATGTTAAATCCATGAAAAAAGATATTTCAAGGTAAAACCCATGTTGTCAACTATCTCCTTGCCTACTTATGAATCCATCACATATCATCCATTGCTATAAAATGTCTTGATTTAATCAAGCAATCCAACATTTCATATCAAGCAAAAAGCATATACTTTTTCATTAAGGCACATTATTTAATTTAGAGGCATATTGAGCTTCATGATTGAGGTATATTTGCATATTTCAATTGTTATTGTGATATCCTTTATACCTACCTTACCCAATCAGAATATTTAGTGAAAGTATTTACCTAACTTATCCTAAATGTATTCAGAACAATAAGAACATATTCATGAGGAACACTATCATGTTGAAAACAACTATGATAGTCATAATAGTGCATTATTTGATTGATTTGGGAGAAGGAAATGATCTTGGATGTGCTAATTAAAATTTGAAATAACATTTTGTAGATGCAACAACATTCCAAATGAAAAAGAGGACAAGTAAGATATGAGGATACCCCAATAGGAGAATCCTCCATAAATATGAGAGAATCCTCCCAATCAAAAACAAAATAAAACATCGAAAAGTAGGGTATTTTCAACACATTAACATGAAAGGATAATAGACAAGAAGGTCCTAAGAAGTAGGAACAAGGGAAGATGAAAATATAAACATAAGAGAAAAAAAAAGAACCACTTATTAATGGGAGATATATCCTAAATAAACTTTTGTCTTACCTTTCTTCTTTTGATCTCCTACCTCATCCCTTGTTGGGGATCCCTCAAGACTAATTTCTATTTAGTAGGCTAAAAATCTATAGGATTGTCTAACATTAGTTGTTCCAAAGATGAGTGGATCATCAACTCATTATATGAGTTTGAATTATCTAATTCATAGACTCTCTTCACTCCCCTAGGTCTGTATGCAATCATAAATGCATCATGTCTATAAATTAATTCTAAATCAAAGAATATATATAATGTAAACTAGGAATTTGACTCAAGAGAGGATGGTTAGTATCATGTTAGTCCCAAAATGAAAACAAAATGAAATAAATACACTAGCATAACATCTCTAGGCCTAGTTACTAGGGAGATCTTAGTTAACAAAAAAAAATGGAAATACAACTAAAACATGAAAGAAAGACCTTCCTTCACCTTCCTTGGATGCTCCAAAATGCTTGTTTTAGAGGCTTGCTCAACTTTGTGCTCATGAAGTCTAAATCAATGAAGTGTGGCTACATCCATCTCTCCTTAGCACCATGTTTAGCTTTGACTTGGCTTGGCTTGGCTCAATATTTAGACATTATAATACTATTTTTCATGAAGATTTGGAATCAATTTAACATTATAACTTTGGCATATGAGAGCTTTAAATTTAATAGGAAAAGCCTCATATTTATAGATTTTTGAAAATGGGCTAAAATCAACTTAAACCATCCATCTAAAGATGGAGATGTGTGGCTAAAGATTAATTCAATTATGTAATTAAAATTCATAAATAGGCTCATCAATACTTGGGATAAAGGGGCATTGAATAGGTATGGAGGGTCTTAACGAGGCATGGGAGGGGTTAACCTTGATATTTTATGCATTTATGGCCTAGGGATGTCTTCCCAAGAAATGATGTCACCTGATGATGCCGATATTCGATATTCATTTTCAAAAAGAAATTATTCAACAAGTTCCATGGAATTATTAATTAGGCTCATGATTTGGTTTAATTAACTCCTAAGTATGATTAAGCACTTGGATATAAATATTGGTTCTTTGTGCACATATTAGTCAAATTGGTCATAATGTTTTGTTAATAGCCTAAAATTTGACTAGATTAGAATTAAGATGTGATGTTAGATGCATTAGATCCATTATCCAATGTAGGATGTTGCCAACACAAAATAACAAAGTCACATGTCTCATGCAAGAGATTTTACAAAAAAGAGCAATCTAGGGCACCCAAGTGTGAAATTGGCATTTTGACTCGAAATGATCTGATCAAAGTTAGTTGCTTCATAAATTGCATTGCCCCAATTGATGATACCCTAGCCAAAATAAACACTTGAATATATCAATTTCAAATATTTTAATGTGCTTTAGAGTTTTTAGGCCAAATTGTACATTTTGGTAAGAATTGGTCAAAAATATTGATTGGAGATTATTGGTGGCTAGATTTAGGTGTCTACAATTTGCCCCTATTTAGGAAGATGCTACAAACTATAGGCAAAATAATGTCTTCTCAAATAATGAGAGATGGCCTATATGCCAAAAATAACATGATGGTTGAAGAAAAAACTCTAAATGGTGTTTGGGAAGCCTAGAATTATGCCCCCTCAAGGGAGTGGCCATCATATACATTGATGAATGGTCCCTCGAAAAGAAAAAAGAAGAAAGGCAGAATTAACCTATGGTTGAGATTAATCCAAATGAGAAAATGTTTGCATGTATTGATTTAAAAAGTATATTGATTTGCCCAAATATGCTTATATTCAAGAATAAAAGTCAAAATAATGATTTGACCATAGGTGGTTATAATCATTAAGAGGACCTAAATTCGATAAAGATGATGGTGCCCTAATTAGGGTTGATTAACAATCATGACTCAAGGATATAACCTAGAACATAGATTAAATATGAGTAGGTGTAAAGTGATGAAAGAGATGAATAGAATAATAAGACTGATCAGTGTGAATGATTTAGATGTACCTACCATTGAGGATATGCTCATCCTGATTAGCAATAATACAACTAGAATGGTCAATGGGTTGATTTGATCAAGGGTGGGAGGATTTGCCAAGGTGCCAAGGAGAAACTTATGTGGCTGCATTTCTTGTATACCTTCTTAAAGCTGATTTTTGATATGGCATGTGATGGTATGCATCATGTTAGAACACTATGAAGACTATCATGAAATATGTGTAAGGACTGACTCCTGATCCAATAAAAAATTGAAAATAATGCACCAATGATAAAAAGCATGATGAAAATGTTGATGTAAGGATATGGATGGACTCAAGAATAATATGTGAAAGGAATCACCTAATGCATACATATAGATTGAGTCGAGGCAAAAGTGCTGAAAGTAAACAAATAGGCAAGAAAAAAAATAAACAAAGAAACACATAGAAAGCAAACAAACAAATAAATAACTTTGAAACAAACAAACAAAAATCCTGAAAACAAAATCAAAACAAATCATCCTAATAATGACAATGCCCTAGTAGGCTGAATTGAGGATAACTAATTAAGCTTAGACAAGATAAATGTTTTTGGTATTTTGAAATATTTGAATGTTTTTGGAATTTTGAGGTATCTTAACTTTATTGAGAATGACAAGATACTTTCTCATAAAACAATGAGAGCTTTAGCTTAGGTTGTTCACAAAATGGTGAGAGCACATATAAAGGGGGACTGAGGTGACCTCAACATGAATTTAGCATAACCCATATAGTCCCAAAATGGATTTAAGTCATAGTAATGCCATCCACACAAAAGGTGAGGAAAAACCAACTAGGTCTCAACAATTTCTTAAATCTGACAAATGGCTAGTCAAATGAAAATAATGATGTCAAGGTGATGTGGTAATGCATGGTAAAAAAATGTTTCCCCTAGTTTACCTATAGGTGGTTATAACTTAGATAAAATGACATACGTCAATGATATCAATTTTCTCAAAGGTATTTATAATTAGTAGCAATACTGGTGAGATACTAATTTGCCCATAGGTAGTTATAATCAGGCTCACATAAACAAACTTGATAGGATGGAGAAATGAAACATATCTTGCCAAATAAACTATCACACTATGTTCATAGACTATCATTGTAAACATGGATTTGATGGATTATTGAAACTTGATCAAAATCTTCTCATAAAAGATACAGGAAGAACCAAATGACCCAAGATCAAAATAGGATTGGGTAGGATGACTAAAAATAGGATTTGGTCTAGATAGGAATGATATGGTATAATGGCATGGTCTTGCTAAGGATAATGATGGATTTATTGATTGAATATAATGGTAAGAGGGTTACCCCCAAGTGATGGGGTGAACGGCTGGGTATGCGATAATGGCAAAAGGATATGTAACAATGGCAATGGTATGGAAATGAAATCATATGGTACATGTTTGGTTCTAGCCTGGGTATGATAAATGACATATGATTTTGTTATTCCTATTCAAGTGGAGATGTACATCCTAATAAAAAACTAATACAAACAGAACACTTGATCATGTTAATTGCTAACCCACACCTCGTCTGAATAGTTTCTCTATCAAGAATTGGCTATAGATTTGGTTGTCAAGAATGCTTTTGCAATCTTCATTGGTCATTGATTTTGATTCCTTCAAGTGTTGAGATAAGGTATCTTTATAGCCTCTGTAAAGGAAACTATGGTTGTGGATGGTAAATAGGGATAAATAATGGATGGTAGGTTTGTTTGTGAAATGAAATGATAAATCATAATGGAATGGGTAATGGTTGGGAAATAAATGAATATTGAGATGTTTAGTCACATGTAATGGTTTTGATTCTAGATTCAACAAAACTTTGGTTGTGGCAAGGCTAAAGACCTCTAAATATTCTCTTGATTGGATCACTATATTTTTCGTTATTTGATCTTGAGAGTAGCTACCATCTGATTAGGTTGTAGATTGGAAGATATTTTGATTTGATCTTTGATATTATCTTCATCAAGAAGTAAAGGAATTTTATGCTTAGCTATTAGTGCCTCAATGAGGTTTTCACCAACAATGGTAAGGATTTGAGGTAATGTGCATGGTGTAGAGGGAAAAGGCCTAAAAGGGTGTGCCCATATGTATATGACTAGAAATGATCTCATTATAGAGGAGATGCTTCTACCATTGTATTATCTAAGTTATATTAGGACATGTTCCACACTTTAAAAAGTATTTGTGTATTTTATTAGATTCTTATATAATACTAGATGGAGTCGGTGTGGGAATTTAATATTGGATGCATTCCATTATTCAATATATTAAGGAACATGGGACTATGTATTCTTGGGTCTACACTATTCTTTCCCATCTATAAATATATTTGTATCATTTCACTTTTAAGGATTATAGGGGAGTGTTGAGACCGATGAATTTGTTGCATGTATAGTAATATAAATATATCTCAATGGATCAACCCTTAGGCATGTTGTGTACAAAGCAGGATTGCTCACAAATATTTGCATAAATATGAATGAGTATGTCACTTATTATTGGGAGGATTACTATGGATTTTCATGTTTTTATTTATTAATTAACACCATATTCTATTATCTAGAGACCTTAAAGAGGTTTCATAAGGTGTTCAAAGGATGGTGTCTAACTATGTTGGATCAAGGTCAGTTTTTAGTTTCATTACTAGTGGCTTGGAGTGTATGAGCACATCAATAAGTAGTTTAGTGTTATAAATAAAATCCCTCTATCCCTATAGGCTTAAAATCAAATGCATAGAGATGGAAAACATATTAGAGAGAGGGGTAGTTATAGTGTGGTAGATCTAGCACCAATTATAATGGGGGGTGTGGATCCACCTATTGTTATTGTTATTCTACATGATGCAAAGTGTAGTGAAAAATACATGTAGTGGTGGGTACATAGTCCATAGACAATATTATTTCACATTGTTATAGAGGTAACATTGGCTAGCATAGAAGCACAAACTGATGTGGATATGGGTGGAGATGGATAGTCAGTTACATAGGCTAATTCCCCCATGAATATAACTATGTATATAAATGTATTTATAATACTTTTTATTTCTCCTCTTAAATGATTTTGTGGAAAATTAGCTCAAGAAATTAAAAGAAGACAAATTGAATTCTTTTTATTATAAATTTTGGAAATCAAAGACACAATACTATAAAATAACACTCTATGCACATATTATAAAAATCTTAGAATCAAAAAGTAAGTGAAATATAGATTAAGTTATTTGAAATAAATTCATTATAAGAATAGATAGAGCATATTCAATGACCAAAATTACCTAGGCATATCTAGTGGTACAAAAAATCATTGAATCCAATCTTGTAGATTTTGACCTCCATATTTCACACAAAGCTTCTTAGCCACATGCATTTTCTAGATCCACTTCTAGAGTCCAAGTATTCTACCAAGGTGTTGTCATTTCATCACTACTATGTCTTATTTTACTTAGTTTTATTTATTCATACCTTGTCATTGTTTTATTTTTTACTAATAAAGGTCGTAAAGTATATTAATTGTTGTTTTGGTTTATCGTATGAGTGATTTACCATATGCACATGGTTTTGCTATTTTATTAGTCTCATTATACCCTAATATCATTTTTTGTAAAACAATGTGCACTACATGGACTCACAAGCATAAGCATGTCTTCCCTTCTTTTCCTTATTCTAACAGGTGTCAAAAATTTAAACATAAATGCATCAACTATACATTCAAGGTTTCAAACTCCAATGTTATAAATGAAGGCCATAAAATGACAAACACTAATTTTTGTTTTGCAACTCAAGCCAGCTACCCCTCATTAAGGACTAAAATGTATGCATGCAAGTCATATTAGATTATACATTATGCTAAAAATTTAACACAATTATAACATTAGATACATTTTTTTGTCAACAAGGGTATGATGAATCCTATTTAATGTTCATAAATTTATTAATCAATGATAATAAATATAGAGCTAAAAAATGATTGGAATATTCTCATGTCAAGAGTAAAAACCTTAAAACCTTAACACATATGTATGTGATTAAAAATTTAGCAACATTACATAATAAAAAAAAATGATAAATGGTTAAACCTTCCACTTGAAATAATTAAAGTAGAATAGAGTAGATAAAAAGTGTCATCGAGTTTGCAATAAGCAAAGTATAACAGAGTAGACAACTAGTCTTACCTAACCTCGACTAGACTCAATTGGAGACTATAGTATTAGTGTGAAAAGGAGAATAAACTATGTTGACATCTAAGTTACAGGAAAAAATAGGGTTAGTTGATGGATTTGTGGGACATGTTATACACATTATGTATAATCAAGGCTTAAAATCCCATGACTTTCTAATATGTATGGTTATTTACAACAAGAAATGATTTCCCCCTCCAACGGATGTCATGAACTCCACACATTTTCCAATTATTATTATTACATGTGGAATGGTTGAAAAATATCACTCAAAATGGTATGGATGCTAATAATACATAAATAACAAGGAATGACATTAAATAAGGCAATATTAGATCTTAGAAACATTGATCACCAAGATTGTACCTTCATTGGAATATAAATAATATGATCACATGTGACCTTCATATCTCTCCTAGTCATTGGAAGTTAAGAATGGCATAACATAAGATAAAAAGCTAAGATACCTAATTGGGGAATGTATCAAGCTTCTCCTAGTCAACAAAGAACATGAAGCTGTACTATACACTCCATAACCAAGAAAAATGAGGCCAATCAACCAATATAAGAAAAAATATATATATAAATTTAATTGTATTAGTACATTAATAACATGATAAAGTATTTTTGAAGGTAGGTTATATGAAGGCATTTTTTTTAACATCCTCATTTTTGGATGCTTCAACTTACAATTAAACATGTAATTTTCAAAAAACATTAATTTAGATTAATACTCTTAACACTTCCTCTTAATGGTCATTTGAATACAACAAGAATGAAAGGAGGTGTATACATCCAAATATGTCACTCTTCCATCATTATTAATTTAGTCACTAATATTGATAATTCATCCTAATGTCATTCTTACATTTCCCATGTTCCCCCTTTTCATATGTAAACCTTATACCATCCCATGTCAATTAATCCTCCTACTAATCATGTCCTCTAATATTTTGGATTTTTTAATTCCAATACTACCTAACCCTACTTTCTCTTACTATTATTATTATTTCTAATCACTACCTAATTATCATTCATTAGTCCTAACATCTTCTAGAATCCTCTACACTCATCTCCCTATATAAATTTCTAAGGAATTTTAAATTCCTTATTAATTACCCATACTTATCTATATAAACAACTCATCCTCCATGGGAAATCCATCTATGGAATTCATGTCAATCTTGGATATTGAAGAGTCTTCAATGTTAAATTCATGTCAAAAGATATTTCAAGGTAAAATCCATGTTATTATCTTGTCTCCTTGCCTAATTTTCAATCCATCACATATCCTCATTGTTACAGCAAGTATTGATCCAATCAAGCAATCCAACATTCCATATCAAGCATCAAACATATACTTTGTCATAAAAATAAACAATGAAACACACACATCAATTTTAAAAAATAAATAATTACATCCCTCATGATGAGTGATCAAAATTGAAGGGTAGGTCTTAATTTCATGTTGAAGGGTATTTATTCATCTGACCTTTCCACGATGAAAAGTTATAAGAAATAGTCACACTTCGATTGACAAGAGTAAATCAAATACACACACCACTAAAAGTATGTTAAATATAATATTATTTTTAAATTTTAGTCACTAAAAAATATGTTGAATAAAATATTATTTTAAAAAATTTACATACTTAAAATTTATTAGTATTTATGGAAGCTGGAGTAACTCGAAGAAAAACTGTAAGTTTAGATAGTTTAATGAAAGGTTTAAAAATTACAAGGAATAACAAAAAGTCCCTAGAAAGAATCCAAGTTTTAATATTTATAAAAATCATGAGAAAGACTAAGAATCCCCAATAAGAGTCCAAAATTATAAATTTTAATGAAATAAGCTTTTCAAAATCACTTGGAAGATCTTGAAAACTACCTCAACCTTTCAAAGTAAGAGAAGTAAGACCATTGTGAGGGATGTTCTACTCTAGTTTTGAATTATTTATAAGCTATTACTAAATGAATGCTCTTAAGATAAAGTAATCTATGGGATGCTATACTCTAGAGTTAGTTTTAAATGAACACTTAAGATCTGAAGTACTCTAGGGATAATAAACTCTAGAGCTAAAATAATCTGGAGCTAGTTCTAAATAAACACATTAGATTTGAAGTGCTTTAGGGATGATATACTCTAGAACTGAAATACTCTAGAGATAATTTTAAATGAACACTCTAGAGCTGAAGTGATGTGAGGGATGTTATACTCTGGAGATAAAATATGCTAGAGCCGAATTAGAATTGATCATGAGTTAGTCTTCAATATTGTATCATGTGAGCATATTTTCATTTAAGAATACCATCATGTGTGCGAGGAATATATAGATTTATTGGTTTAGTAGAAGAGTATTTAGATATTTTATATGATTCCATGCTATATAAATAGCATCCCAATTTACCTCATTTATATTGTGAGGTGCACAAATGGATAGAAACATTAACATATCCAATGTGTTCAAAGAAAGTCTAGATATATCATCATCCTTTATCCTATTTAACTTTGGGAAACCTCTTTCACATATTGTTGTGCTCACTAGAATAGAAAGAATAATAACCATGGAAATCCTTTAAAATTTTCATGTTTATCCCCATGTTTATCCCATGCTCCAAACATATTTTTTGGGCATGATTTATACATGATACAAACAAATTCATCCATCTCACCTAAACATTTGAAATTATCCACAATATTGTTCAACTTCTCTAGAGTATTTTATCTCTAGAGTATATAACATTGGAGCATGTCATTAGAAGCTAAGAATGGTATGACATAAGATAAAAATCTAGGATACACAATTAGGGAATAGATTAAACTTCTCCTAGTCAAAAAAGAACATGAAGCTATACTCTACACTCCATAACCAAAAAAAATGAGGCCAATCAAGCAATATAAGGACAAAATAAATATAAAATTTCTTGTATTAGCACATTAATCACACAATAAAATATTTTTAATGGTAGGTTATATGAAGGCATTTTTTATTCAACCTCCTCATTTGTGGATGCTTCAACTTTCAAGAAAACACATAATTTGAAAAAAACATTAATCTAGATTAATACTCTTGACACTTCCCCTTAATGTTCATTTGAATACAACATGAATGAAAAGAGTTGTATACATCTTGATATGTTCACTCCATCATTATTAATTTCATCACTAATTTCTATAATTCATCATAATGTCATCCTAGTCCACTTCTAATATTTACTACATTCCCCCTTATCATATATCAACCTTAATCCATCCCATGTCAATTAATCCTCATACTAATCACATCCTCCAATATTTTAGAATTTTTAATTCTAATCCTAACTACCCCCACTATAGTCATCTATGCTAGAAGAAGAGTCATCCATCTCAGATATGTGTTCAAGCTCAAAAGTGTCATCAAGTATAGGTGAGTTTGATGAATAAGAATGGCATAAAATATTCACTAAAGGAATGTCCATGTGAAATGAATATAAAGGATCAATAAACCTTGAAGCTAGAAAAAAATAATATAATTAAAGCATGTAGATCTGCAATAGGAATATCCATAGCAAGAGAAGAGTCATTGATGCTCTCATAGGGTGTACTCTCACTAGAAATAACATATTCATCTAAAATACCAATTTATGATGGCTTTAGAAGAACAAAATACATAATAATGGTAGTAGAATTTGAAATTAAATAGCTTATGTTAGGTATAATCTCATCCAATAGTGGTGAGTCAATATAAAGAATAAAATAAAATAGTATTTGAAGAGATGATAGGAAGAGGAGTGATAAATATCTCAGAATGATCTTCAGAAGGATATTGAAGGATGATACAAATATTGCATGGACACATTATATGTTCCAAATGGCCAACTATATACTCCACTCTAAGTCTCTCAAAACCCCCAAAACTATGAAAATTCTTTGAACCCACAACACTGTGGAAACATCCTCAACATTATAAGAAATCTCAGCATCCTTGCCAATGTGGGAACTCCTAGCATCCTTGGAACTATGGGAACTCTTCAAACCCTTGATAACTATAAGGGACCACTACAACCCTAATGCTCCAAAACTCTAATGATGGTTTAGAGGATGTCAAATTTAACACTACCTAAATTTTTCATGCAAACTCATATTTTCAAACGGCCATAACTTTTGATCAGTAACTCCTTTTGGAGTGTCATCTTCTTCAAAAGTGTCTATTTTTCATTATCTATGAATTGGTGAAATTTTTCATCCCTCTAAAACTACTTATTATTCAAAAATTATACATATTAGATGCATCATCATTAGATCTTGGTGTCCCTCTATTTATTTCATATTTACACATAAATTGCTCAAGATGTGTTCTCAACTATGACTAACATCTATACGAGTATGATTGTATTCACCAAATTATGGGGGGTCACTATTAATAGTTTTAAGGGGTATTGTGTGTTTTTGTCCATTATTAAATGTTTCCTCTACACATTCTTATTTTATGCATTGTGTTTATTCTTGAACTTCCTACTAATTTAGACACATTCTTGACTATGGCTGACATCCTCTTCATGAGAGTGCATTTTTATTATAACTAGGGGTAATTGTATTTGTTTTTTGTAATCTTGCACTAACTTGATGTATTTTATCCATCATGTTGACCTCACTTGAGATATCCCTATGGTGGAAAGTTGATTCCACACCATTGGTTCTCCTTAGAAAGATGAATTATGCTTCTTGGTGTGTGTATATGGAACACTTGCTCATGAAAAAGAATCATACTCCATTATTTTATGGATAGATTCCTTCCCTTAGTAACTCGATTTCATATAATAAGTGGGACTCTAAGACTTATAAACATAAAATATTGCACAAAAAACCTTATGATTAGGTGAGAGCAAGATTGTCACAACATAAAAGTTACATTAAATGCATCAAAAGATTCATTAAATGTTTAGCCAAAAAGTACAAAGAATGTAAATTATATAGTGATATATTAGGTCATCAAAAAGGTAAAAAAATTGACTCACTATTATAAAACACATTTAGTATATGCCCCATAATGACCTTAACAACCCTAATCAAGTTGAATAAGAACCACATAAGTAAAATCAAAAATGGAAAAAAACCTACACTAACACTCACTAAGGTACTTACTTGATAATGCTTGATAAAATAAACTAGACTATATCTTTATATAAATAGGGATATTTTAATTTTGAATTAGGACCTAGTGGCACACGAAATTTCAATAATATAATAAACACATGGGATTAAATAAATAACCACAAGGTGAAAAGTATAGAAAATGATCAAAATATAAGACTAGACACTATTGTAGATCAGGACACTAATATCAACATTAGTGTCCCAACCAATCCACTAGTGTCTAATGGCTAAAAAAACATAGATAATGAAGAAAACAAGAAAGGATCCCCAAAACACATCAAATAAATTTTTGTTGGATAAAAAATAGATAAAGAGAATCATATAAAGCAAATAATAAGTCCATGTGAAATCGCACCAATAAATGTCTAACTCTTTGTCAAAAGGTATACACATGAAAAACTATGAAAAAATACTATGAAACCATGCTTGTACCAAATATGAGTATCTACACCATGAGGTTCCATTGTGCTTTTTGAGGAAACTCCCTTTACAAGTTTATTCTCAATAAGATTCCTAATTAAATTTTGACTACTAAGAGTTTCAATTCTGAGGGAAAGCTTTGTACATAATAGACTAGGTGTACATTATGCACCTATTTAGATTGCAAGATTCCCTATCCAAAATCCACTTCAACCTAAGACAATCCTCTCTATAGTGAAAGAGGTTATTGAGATTGACACTTTACATGTGTTTCATGTGCTTACTAACACTCTTGTTCTACATAGCATTAAGTTTTCCAATATTGATGTTGGAGAGGGTGGACATGGGGATAATCTAGCTAGAATTCATGCCCAACCACACATTACATATATTGTGGTATTATATTCATGGTTCCTTCAAAGAAGGATGTTGGTAATTTAAGGGGTGTATATGATATTGTTATGATTGATGAGTTTTTGGCACATATGTTTAGTGTGTAGACATCGACTTCACTTGTGCATGTATCTTTTATATTTGACATGTTATATTTTAGATATAATTTTATTTAAAAGTAATAATTAATTTATATAAAAAATTCAATAATATATATGTAATATTTTATGTTGCAAAAGGAGATGGTCCCATCATTTTCATAGATAGGTTGTGGGTCATCTACTAATGCATATGTTATTGTTACTTAGATAATGTATAGACATATGGAAGTATTTTTTCATTAATATTATAATTCATGTATATATGTATGCATGTTCAAGTAATAATCATATTTTATTTGTTCAATTTATGACCATAGTGGAGAATCTTCCATATATATGAGCAGGAACATACACATGCATTGTTATTATGGTTTTACATGTGTAACAACTCCCTGAGGCATGTTAACTTGTAATGTTAAATTATAAATAAATATTTGTTTTAATAATTTTACTCTATACTTGTGAAAATATAACTTATGTGAATGTATTATGTACACAAGATTACTTGATGACATATGATAGTCCCATTTAGATGATTATCAAGGTACCAACTTTGCATGTAACTCAACCTGTCATTGACTTTGTTGAGTGTTAGAGGAAAAGTATATGTGACCACGAGATTGTAGTAAGTCCATGTTTTAATAGTTTTTTTTATCATTTCAAAATTAACTTCTAAACTTGGTTGTAGGTCCAGTATGTAAAGTTTATAATAATATTTATATATGAACAAGATCAGTTACAAGCAAGCTATGAGTGTAAAATGATTTTCAATTGGATTTTGTAAGAAACTAAGGAATTTGAGGGATCTCCATATATGATAAATGCATCTGATGGGAGAGCCTTTTTTGAGGAACGTAAAATGAGCGAAGCTTTTTAATGAGTAGGATATATATTACATGATGCATTTTTTTGTATGCCTATATGGCAACATAAACCTTTTTGGCATTATATGCCTATATGAAAATGACCCAACATTTTATTATATTATTATTTTATACACCTTTATGGCATGTGTGTGTTTGTTCACATTTTGTATTGATCATCTTTCTACATACAATTTGGCAGACATTATTATTGTAAAAAAAAATTTGATGGTGTATGGACATATTTAAATATGATCATATTTAATATTTCCTTCTTGTCATTATTAAAACTAACTTACAATACTTCAATAGTTGTAATTAAGCCTATATGGGATAAAATAGTATAATGTATATATGCCAATTTTTCTCTTAATCTGAACATAGTTTGTTATGCTTTATCAAGTGAATAAATATATAAGTATTCAAGTTCCTTTCTATTTTCAAAGAGTTTGAAACTTGTGAAATAACTCATTTTTTTAAAAACTATTCATAGTATTATAATGCAAGGTGTAATTATGTATACATTTAATCATCATTTTTCTATCAATCACTATTATGTACGAAGGTTTGTGTAGAATAAAAATTGGTGTGAAGAGTCCTTGGTAGGATTTGTAAATAGTTTACTAAGGATTTCCATTGCTTTCATGGAAAACTCCTTTTCTATGTGTGGAACCTTCTTAATCCTGATGCTTTTAAGCATAAAATATTCATTATAAATTTTAAGATCCAGAACAAGCACCAAAATATGTAAGTCTATGTTGAACTTATTCAAACTCTAAAAAATAGTGCATCAACATATTCAATCTATGAAAAGTGGACCATTGTAGCATAAATGGAAATTTTGTGATCTTCTTGTGTTGGAATTTTTTACAAGTTTTTTCACTTTGTTTCCTAATTGAAATGATCAATTGGATGAATGCATATTATTATTTATCTATTTGTGTTTGGATTCTCTAATTTAGTTATATTTGATTTTGAGATCTATGAGAATTTAATAAGATTCTATTATAATTAAAAAAAAATGATATTTCAACATTATATACATTACCAAAAAAAAAAAAAACACTCTTTACCTTTGGATGAAATAAAAACACCTTTCTGGGTAAAAGAAACATGGGTTCCAAACTCCATCATATGCCTAATATATCAATTTTTTTTTGATATTCAAGATAGAAGGAAAATGTTCATATGAAGATCAAATGTGTTCCAAATTTAAGGTAGGTAATTTTTATTAACATTTCACACTATTACACTACACCACCACCCCTGATTGCTATTATAAGTTAACCATATTGATATAATAATTATCCCTATAGAATTAGGCCCTTTGAAGTAAAACAAATAAATTGTTAAGAAACTTAGAATCAAAAAATATACTTGTCATATAACAATATGGTAATCACAACACATATAAATAACTTTGAATTCAAATTTTACATTATGTCATATTTTAAATAATAATGTCTAATAAATAAAATGAAAAAATCAAGCTTACATTATATTCCTTATATTCTCCTAAGTAAATGACTTCCATTTATCATATTTCATTTGAACTGACCATAAGTTCAAACTATGGACCTATGTTTTTTGGCATTAAAATTTGTGTGTTTTCATATTTTTATAGAAGGTTGAAGTCCAATTAGTAGGAAATAACACACCCTCGATCCTTTTTCCATTTGTTGAATGCATTCAAACAAACTTAAGTCTTATATTTAAATATTAAATTTACTATGAATTAATGTAATATGATTTTTGTTGGTTTCCCTAAATTTCATGTGCACCAAAAAATTATATGCAAGTGTGCATTCAAGCTTCTTCAATTCATATATCAAAAAAGTAGATGTATGTGTTACATCTAACGATGCCAAGTGACAACTATATCAGGCCTTCCAAGAAAAATATTTTAACAATTGTTATAGTAGACAATGGCATGTGATCCCATGACCACAACCACCAAATCCACATGGATGTAGGTTTTTCAAGCTACTCAGGAGCATGGAAACACTAGTAATAAACATTGTCAATGTTAAAGCCATAGTTTGAGATTTCCACTTGTAGTGCTTCATGGTAAATAACTAGCACCACCACCATGTTAGGGGTGGAAAATAATGTTGAAGATATATTTATTGTCCTCTGATCATGCTCGATTAAGAGATGAAGTACCTATTTTGGCCTCAAGAACAATATTCTCAATACGATAAAATTTCAATTTTTAGGTCAACTTCAGACATGTGTAAACTTAAAATTATAAGTCATTTCCATGAACCTAAAGAACCCTCATGTGTGTGTTGAATTCATATAATTTCACCTAGGACCACATCGATCAAACATTGGAGATGAATCCATGATATATGACATGGTAATTAGTGTTGAAATATAGCTTGTATGCAGTCAAGAGCCAATTTATTCTCCTCTAATTGACATTTCCACCTTGAGGACTTACCTTTAAAACTACATCACTACCAACACATATGGATAGGAAAATGACATGCGATCATAGGACCATGTCCTCTAAATCCACCTAAATACATGTTTTTATAGTTGCTCATGATCACAAAAACATTAACAACAAATGTTGCCAATGTTGAAGCTTCAGTTGGAGATCTCCACCTTTGATACTTTATGGCTAAAAACTAGCACCACTACTACCTTGGGGTTGGTGAATAGTGTTGAGGACCAATTTATTGGCCTTAGATCACGCTTGGTCAAAAGATGAAGTAATCATTATCACCTCAATAATGTCCTTCCCAATACAATAAAATTATAGTTTTTAGGCTAACTTAAAGCACTCATAAAATGAAAATCATAAGTCTTTGCGTGAACTAAAAAACCTTTACATGCATGTTGAATCCCTCTAATTTCAACCTGAAGCATGTCAATCTAACATAAGAGATAAATCCATGAGATATGACATACTAATCAATACTAAAATACATCTTTCATGAAATCAAGATAGATAAATCCAACTCACATTTTTTTATTTCGTGACCTCCCCTTACAAATCCATCACTTTTAACATGTCTGGATAGGAAAATCACATGTGTTCGCATAACCACAACCTCCTAATCCATATGGTTAGGAGACAAAGTAATTATTTTGGCCTCAAGAGAATATGGAATTCTATAATAATAGTACCAACCCTTTATTGAGTTTTTATTAAGCTTCTCATAGCTTCAAGAATATGAAAATATTTACTAAAAAATTTAAAAACTTTGTTAGTAACCTTATTTAGAAGCTTAATTGGCACCACTAACCTACCAAAAATATGTTATTGAGTAATTAAAATTGAAATTTATATGAAGTACCTAAAAATTAAATAAATTTTGATAAAATCAAATACATTTGCATTTGAGAACTTCACATACCTTAGAATTTAAGTCCAATGAACCACTCATATCTACTCTTTTCTTGATAGTAGCGAGAATTGATTCATGATCAGACTCACAAACCTTCTATAGATTCTTATTTAATGGCTTCTCATGATATTTGAGAAATTTAAGATGTGTTTCAAGATTAAATTTTGAATAGTGTTGTGTCTTCCTATGTATTTTATAGTATTGAAACAACCATACATCTAAATTTATGATAGGATATCATCAAAGCCAAGTTCTAATAAATACCATAGACCTAGTGGCATAGTCAATGTTTCCCCCATATGTGACTAAGGAATTCAATATATTTTTTGTCTACACATTAACATTAGTAGTAATCTATTCGCTCTTTGTTATGTTCATTCATAATAACTACAAAAACATGTCATGCATCACAAGATAAACCATTTTTTTAATAATAATGTTAATATATAGTGCAAATTTACTACATAATGATTAATTTTGTATGTACTCAGACTAGATTAGATACATAGTCAAAGTCATGTGATGATGTCATATGTATAAGTTGTAATGCCGATAGAACCTGACATAGGTCAATTGGAATTAAAGGTATATAAATCCATTCATCCACCCATTCTTGTGAATCACACTCATTCCAATCAAATTCCACCCATGCAGAATAAAAACCTACTAAGTGCCTCATATAAATAGTCCAAAAACCTACATTTGAGCTACAAAATGAGTGGAGCTCTTTTGATCATGTTATGGTCATACAATCTTATACCTTACTAATTTTTATTTCTCCATCAATTATAAATATCTACAAACACTAGAGTTTTTTTGAGATCTGTTTCCCATGACTAGAAAAACTTGATATCTTTTGAAGGTGGGGACCAAAAAATAACTTGATACCTTTTATCTTCCCCTACACATGGTCTAAAATGATGCAAAGAATATCAGTGGGCATAAAAATATTGAAAGAGGTAAAAAGAAATATTGGAGAAAGAGTTTTGTTTGTTGTGTGAGGAATGGGCACACATTATATTTATGTACTAATATATGATAATAATATGTTATTATACACACACACACACACACACACACACACACACAATAATAATAATAATAATAATAATAATAATAATAATGTAATATAATATTAATAATATTATACCTTTTGTTTCTTTATAATTACTTCAATTTTTCATAAAATCAAGGTCAATTAACCACAAACTGCATCCTCTACAATCGATTTAGGCTTAGTTTGACTCAAATCACATCGTTGATTACATCAATTTCTTGATTGGATCTATTAGTGATTTAAAAAAGGTCTAATTGAGCCCCCAATAAAATAATATAGTCATGGTTAGGTTGAAGGGACTCAAATTGGCCCTAATTGCCTATGTGATTAAGGTAGTAAACTATTTCATTCATCATGTGATGTAATTGGTGTTGATTGATGCATAAATCACATCCTATATAGTTAAATTTAGGTTCGCACATAGTTCAATTAGCCATAATTCACATCTTATACTTGCAGTTAGGTTCAAGGGGTTCAAATTAGCCCCACTTACCTTCATGATTGAATTTGTTATAAAATTGGGATAAAATAAGCCATGCATTGCATCCTATATAATATATTGAGCTATAAATTAGGTTCATGAGGCTCAATTTAGTACAAATCATGTCTCTAATTATACCAATTGACATATTGGATCAATTCATGATGGAATTGAAGCTAATTTATCCCCAAATCATGTCCCACTCTTGCAATTAGGTTGTTTGGGCTCAAATTGGTCTCAATTAGCTCCATAATTAAAGAAATCAACTATTTGGTTCATTATGTGATGACATTGGGGTCAATTGAGCTCTAAATCATATCATATAAAATTAAAACTATGTTCACATGGCTCAATTTTTCAAAAATATTTCCACTAATTACACCAATTAAGTAATTGGATTGGTCTATGATGAAATCAAAGCCAATTTAGCCTCACATTGTATAGTCATAGTTAGGTTTAAGGGGTTCATATTGACCCTAATTTCTTCCATGATTGAACCAATAAATTATTTATTTCATTATGTGATGACATTGGTGTTGATTGAGGCCCAAATCACATTATATACAATTAAAATTGCATCTATCATTGAAGAAAATTATTCTTTGCTTCATTATTTGATGAAATTAAGGCTGCTTGAGCCCTGAATCACATTTTATAGTCACAATTAGGTTTAAGGGGCTTAAATTGGCCCCAATTTCCTTTATGATTGAAAAAATAGATTATTTGGTTTTTTCATGACATTGGGGTTGATTGGGCTCCAAATTATATCATATATATTTAAAAATAGGCTCACATGATTTAATTTATTATAAATTACATCACTGATTGTAACAATTGAATCATTAGTTCAATATGTCAATAAATTTGAGCTAATTTAGCCCCAAATCCCATCCTATATTTGCATTTAGGTTTAAGGGCTTCACATTAGTCTCATTTACCTCAGTTATTACATTTGTGATAAAATTAGGGTCAATTAAGTGATATATTGCATCTTATACAATCAATTGAGTAATCAATTAGGTTCACAAGGATTAATTTGGACCAAATCATGTCTATAATTGCACTAATTAACTAATTGGATTAAATCAAGATGGAATCAGAGCCAATTTATACCCAAATGATGTCCTACTCTCGTAGTTAGGTTGAAGGGGCTCAAATTGGCCTCAATTACCTCCCTACTTGAATTAATCGACTATTTGGTTCATTATATGATGACATTAGGGTCAATTGAGCTCCAAATAACATTAGGTAAAATTTAAAACTAGGTATAAATATCTCATTATTTACAAAAATGTGTCATTGATTACACTAATTAACTTATTGGCTCAATCTATGTTGAAATCAGAGCCAATTTAACTTAAAATCAAATTGTATAGTCATTGGTAGATTAAAGGAAATCACATTGACCCTAATTGCTTTCATGATTGGAGCAATAAACTATTTTTTTCATTATGTTATGACATTAGAGTTTATTGAGGCCCAAATCACATCCTATATAGTCAAAATTGCATCTTTCATTGAACCAAACAATTTTTTACTTTAGTTTCTAATGAAATTAAAGTCGATTGAGTCCTTAATCACATTTTTTACAGTCACAAATATGTTGAAGGGGCTCAAATTTGCCCTCATTGCCTTCGATATTGAACTAAAGGACTATTTGGTTCATTTTTATATGATATTGGAGTCTATTTAGCCCCAAATTACATCTTCTATAGTCAATATTAGGTTCACACAGCTCAATTTCACATAAATTACATCACTAATTATATTAATTGATTCATTCGCTCAATTTCTCAAGAAACTAGTTAATTTATCCCAAAATAACATCTTATAGCTGTATTTAGGTTCAAGGGTTCAAATTTTCCCTAATTACCTCCATCATTGAAATAAATGACTATTTGGTTATTTTTATGATGAAATTGGGGCTGGTTGAACCCCAAATCTCATTCTATATAGTCAAAATCAAGTTCATGGGCTCAAATTCACCCAAATTGCATCACTATATTCACTATGTCCTCTATATGGTAGTGTATATATTGGCGAACACCACTTTTATAGTCAAAATATAAAATTAAAAAATGTGAATAGATAGATACATACACATCCATATATGCTTTCTATTTTCTAGTGCTATGTCAAACAAATGTGTATTTATTATTACACATACACATTATAATGTGTACATGTTTTATCATGTTGAAATTAAAAAACATGCCTCTTGGCTTGGAAATGGCTTGGATATCCAAGCCTAAGGCCTAGACCTTCAAATGCACAACAAAATTTGAGTTTTTGATTTAAAATAGCAAAATCCAACTTCCACCATCATAAACACTATGAATTTCATTGGTACATTTTTTAAAACTATTATTACAATGTCAAACACACTCTCATCTTTCCAAATATATGATTTTTTCAAATTCTTGACTATTTTAAGGTTTTCATCAATATTGATTTCTAGGTATATATTTTTTAGGCACTATATGCCACAAATATACATGTCTATAAATGTTTATGTATTTTTTCATCGATCCAAAAGCAAAAAATAAATATATTCTCATAAACTAGGCCTAGTTCTATACATATTATAAAAAAATGTTTTTTTGACATAGTTAGGGGAGTCGCATGACTAGTTATCCATTTTTAAAATTTTTTAGGATCTATCTACTTTATATATATATATATATATATATATATATATAGTCTAAATTATTCTAAAAAATATAGGTCAAAAACTATATGATCTTATCTAAATTTCCACCAAATGGTTTCAAACAAATATAAATGACGTTAAAAATTTGAGGGGCCACACAACGAGTTATCTACTCTATTTTTATAAAAAAGAATCCCTCTTTAAATTTTAGATGTTTGACCTAATTATAATTGACCATTTTTTTTAAATTAGTATTTTGTGAACTAAACTCAAAATTTTACAATTTCTTTTCTATATCATCTTCAAATTTTTAGTGTAAACATCTCAAATAATCTATAGATGTTGATATTTATTGATTTTTAGGGAAAAACATGTCCACTTAAGACCCCCTTTTGTCCCCCAACTTTGTACACTTACCCTACCTTTTACAAGCTTGTTACTTTAAGATTTATTTTTCATCTAATTTATTCCAAATTTTGGGAAAGTGTAGCTTCTACAGTTTAAGAGTATGGGATGGTTATTGGATTTGTGGTCAATTATCACATTTATCCCAAAGTTTGATAAAGTGTAGCTTGGTATGGGATGATAGAGGGTTTGATTAGGATGGGTGAGTGTAGTTGGTGGATGGTAGGATGTCAACATCATGTAAAGGGAAAGTATTTGGACTAAAAGGGTTGTTGTCATTCAGTCTAGATGCCATTAGATCAAGTTTGATTTAGTTTTGAATTAAATTAAATTGATTTGTCTTGATTTGATTTGGATCTAATTTGATACTGGATTTTTAATTTTCTTTGTGTGAAACCTTTGGCCTTGCATATGAAACATTTTCTTATGCTACATTTTAACATGTCCCTTGTATGAGGCCTTTGGCCTTATTGTATGGCATTGAGCTTGTTGTGCTTGTGTGTTTGTTAAGATTGTTGATTTTCATGAGTTCCATGATTTGTATTATGCACTAACTCTTGCATATGTTTCTTTTATTACAACAAATACTATGATCTTAATTAATACATTTATATACACTTGACACTTTAGAGACATCCTTATATTTTGCATACATGTTTTCAATGATACATAGCTTACTATGATGACATACCTTTTCATATATGCTACATTATTAAATGATTACATATTAATATGCATTACACAATTAACTTTTATTATGAGATGAGTGAATTTCAAGACACATCCATCACCTCAAAATATGGGGCATTTTAGTGGGATTTTCATACATGAGTTAAGTCTCTATGAGTGAAATCAATTTTGAGTATAAAATATAGCTTCAATGAATTTAGAATGATTTAAAAATTCATACATTTTGGGTGCATGAAATAGATTCATGCACAAGATCCAAATACAATTAGCAAAATTTAAATCTATATACAATTACAGTTTTCACATTTTTACACATGGAGGGCATGATACAGATTTATGCAATATTTTTTGTATTGTTTGCTATCTACAGTCATAGTAGGAGCAAGATGTTCTTCATTCTCATTTGATCATAGATATATGGATCAAATCCAAAATCCATCTACATTGGTTCATTCAATTAAAGTGCATAATGCATAACTTGGAGATTTAACATCTTTCAATGTCATAGACTGTGAATCTAATACGAATTCCACCCCATTTTCCTCTTGGAGATACAAAGACCAAGAACACAAAGTGAGGTTTATATGTCCCTCAATGGGTTCTATTTAATATTCATGTTCAATCTAAATTGGGGCTTGATCACCCTCAATTCTCCATTCCTTCAACAAAGAAATCAAACTTTCAAAGTGCTTCATAGAAAGCACCAATTCTCTGATGATTCTAGCAATCATAATCTTCAAGCAAATTTACAAAATCAATAGTGGTTTCACACATACATGTGTATTCCTCCTTTGATCTCTTTTCAATTTTTCAATTTTAAAAGTTAATTTTTTTTCAAATTTCAAATGAAACAAATGACTACTTCATGAGTTGTTGTAGGGTTTCTTATATTAAAGTGCCCTGCATAAATGAAGAATCCACTCAAAAGGTGGATGTAGGATAATGGGGGATAAAAGGGGGGGTATAAAGCAACACATTTTTCCTTACTATATAAAAAAGTTCAATACCTAGATGATAAAATTTTAGGAAATAGATACATTTATGACAATCAATTGGTCATTTTTTGTGCAAAGATAAGGAGATTGCATGTGTACGAACACACTTTTTTTGAGTAAATAAATTATTTTTTATATGAAACTTCATATATGGATAGGTGAAATGTCTAATATTGTTGAGAATATTTTTTATTAATTTTTTTTAATTATATATATATATATAATTTTTAAATAATTTTACAAGTCAAGACAACTAGAAAATTAAAACTGCAAGTGTAGGAACATAAATTTTTGACCTTAATTTCATGAAAATCATTTTTTTAAAAACATAATTGACAATGTGTAGATTGTTGAGACATAATATTTATAAACATTTGATAAATATTCAAAAAATTATAAGGTAATTTGTGATAATATGTATATAGTCCACAATGAGGTATGTTATGTAGAAATTAAGTAATAATTATAAATAATATTCTAACACACACACATATTCTAAAACTATGATTTCCCCTCTACAAACCCATAATTTTTTTTAAATAATAAGAATTGTCTAATCAGACATGTTTACAAAGATGAAAAAAACCCCTAAATTTATTAGAAATCTCCTTGGTTGGTTCATGACAGAGTTTGGACTAGGTTCAAGACCCCTAGGCCTATACCAAGATAATTTTGGAGGGAAAGAAGCCAAAAAAAATTGTAAACTTGAAAAGAGTGTATGTCTTTTGAAAAGGGCATACACCTTTTTTAAAGGCCGTATGCCCTATGTAAACCAACTTTTTACACATTTATTATTTTTGCCCATTTTTTCATGGATCAAAAAGGGCATGCTTGATTTTGAAAACCATGCACACCCTTTTTAGCTCACAAATTTTTCTTGGATTTCCTAAAATATTTGCTCATTTTGTTTATTCTTTGCAAATTATAAACTAGTTTTTTCTATTTTAACTATAAGAATTTGGTAAATTCTCCATTCACTTTATTTGAATCACTACAAATTCTTCAAGTTTAAATCTATAATTATCTTATTTTGGTAAAGATAAATAATGGGGTTGATAAGTCATCACAAAAGACCAATCAAAGAGCTAACAAATGAGGAAATTGAAGAGAAGAGAGAAAAATAAAGAAAAAGACAAGCAAATAGGAGAGCATCCATAAGGGCTTCTAGGTAAGGTGAAGGTGCTTCCTACACACCAGGTAATATTTCAAATGAAAATAACATGCCCAATTATATATAATTTAGTTTAGATATGTCTTCAAATGAGATAAGATAACTCAATCAATCTTTATTTCATGATGAAATTCAAAATTTAGATCATGTAAGTAACGAATTTGTAATGAGTGATGAAACATATGAATAGACACATTATAACAAAACACCCCTTAATAATAAATTTTTTGAGTATGATGATAATCAACATCAATTAATGACCTCAAATCATGTGTATCGTAATGAAGAGGAATTCAATTATCCTATAATGTCTAATGTAGATAGTCAACCCTCTACTATCCCTATTATGGTTGAAGTGGTAACACCACCTAATTTAATACAAAATATAGATCCTACACCCACACATTTAAGGATAATAGGATGAACACCAAAGTATTTGGTTGAAATAGATGAGAAAATAATAAAACCTATGGAAGGTAAAATGTTAAAAATATCAATTCAATGTCATGTCCAGTGTCATTGGACAATGCATTTGAGAATAAAACCCATACAAAATGATGTCAACTATTTTTTTAATTACCCAAAATGCAAAAAATGTGCCTTGTGATGCATAATTTGGGGCTAAGAACATTCAACATGGAGGGAAGAAATAGTACAATAGTAAAGAATCTATTTAATGCATTTAAGGCAATAGATAATAAAAGATAAAAAAATATAGTAATATGGCAAGATGAGTAATAATAGAATCTATAGTGAGTAATTCAACATATAAAGATCAAATTATTACTGAACTATGTTATCCAAATCACACCACTTTGGATTTAGTTCAAAGTGAGTGGTTTGTAAACTTCAAATTTGACAAACTTAGGATTCCTATAAATTCTAACAAATTTCTTAAAGGCAAAAATACCTTTAAAATGGCTATATGGTTACAAAAAAGGACATTAAATGAAAATGTTATGCCATAAAATCTCTAGTTTAATACTAAGAACATAAAAATGCCTAAGTATTGACTAGATTAGATTTTAAAAATCTATCTCCTACATTGTAAGGCATGCATCTATGAAACCAACTCTATCAGATGTAGAGTGACTCTAATTTTTATATTTACTAAAATAAATTTAAGGTATAAGTTTACATTTTTATTGTTAAATTTATTTTAGTAAGCCATCTACCCTTTCTAATTAAACCATTCTACCCCTTCCAATAGGTGTTTTATGTTTTCTAGTGCAATGTAAAAGGAATGCATACACACTATCGTGCATGAACATACATGTTCCTTTCAGATTGCATGTAGAAATAACAAATAACTCTTCCAAAAGATATTTTCTACTTTTTAGTGCAATGTGGAAAGAATGAATACATGATATAACACATACGCATTATGTGTTTTTTGAATTAAAAAACCAAGACTTTTGTCTCACACATGGCTTATATTCTCGAGCCAAAGGCTTAGACATATCAACACATAGTCAAATCTGAAAGTTCTAATAGAAAATTAAAAAAATTAACTTTCATCACTAAATACACTATGAATTTCAATGAGAAAATTCATAAAATTATTACCACTATGAAGAGCACACTCTCCTCTTTCCAAATATATGATTTTTATAATTTATGGACTATTTTAAGGTTTCAATCTATATTGATTTCTAATTGTAATTTTTTTTTGGGCCACTACATGCCTGTAATTTGCATGCATATATATGCTTGTGTATCTTCTTTTTATTGATCTAAATGCAAACAATAGTTATGATTACAAAGTAGGACTAATTATACATGCATTTAAAAAACCTTTTTTTTTTGAGGTCGTTAGGGGGGCCTACAAAGTCAATTATCTATTTTTTGTTAGTTTTTAAGATCTATTTACTTGTTTTAAATAATATCTAAATTTTCATTAAATGGTTTTAAATAATATTAAATGATGCTCAAGAAATGAGGGGTCACATGATGGACTATCTACTTTATTTTCCTAAAAAAGGAGTTTATATTCAAATTTTAGATGTTTGACTAGTTATACTTAACCATTTTTATAAAAAAAAAAGTCTTTTAGAAACTACACTCAAAATGCTACAATTTATTTTCTTACACCATCCTTAAATTTTGAGTGTAGCCATCTCAAATTATCTTTAGAAGTTCATATTTCTCAATTTTTAGGAAAAAATGTCCATAAGTAGGCACCTTTTTGTCCTCCAAATTTATGTACTTATCCCATGGGAAGGGTAATATGAAACATCTCAAATTTAAAAATTTATCCTTGGATAATGCGGGACAAGGTCTCACTAGTGGATAAGACTACACTACGAACCTGCCTACCTAGTGCGATCTTATCCTAGAAGGACAAAGACTACTTAAATTTGAATGACATGAGTCTATAACCATAATAGGGATGCCTAAATGATGTTATAAAAAATATTAATATGTTTTTTATAATTATGAATTCTCTTATATATATTTTAAGTTAATAGAAAGATGAATATGACAAGTAGGGTAAGGATGATAACACTCTTATAGATTTAACCAAACAAAATCACCTAAGGTAAATCTTGTGCCCACTAAGGTGGGTCCACAAGTATTTCTAATCAAAATAAAACAAGTACATAAAAAAGGGTGCCAATATGTCGTTAACCCTTTTGTATTGAAAAATATATATTTATAGGTTTTTACTATAGACATCCAATTTCTAATGCCATTTGTGTTGTTATTGTCAATCTTACTCGAATTGCACTCAAATACAAATTTTAGGTTAAAATCACTAAAACACCTTAAATGGTTTGAAATTGTTATTTACAAGTTTCAATTTAGGCCAAAGTATCCCTAAATGGGGCAATGCATTTTATGTGATTCCTAACTTTAATGAATTCATTTCGAGTCAAAATGATGATTTTGTCTTTTTGTGCTCTGGATCACTTTTTTCTTCTAATTCATTAGTACACATCATGTACCTTTGTTATTTTATGTTGGTAACATCCTAAATGGGAATACGATTCCAACACATCTAACATCACCTTACAATTCTTCCTGAGTCAAATTATGACCTAGTAATATGACTTTTTGACCATTTTGATTAATTGAGGTTCATCAAATATATCAAACCTCCTACTAATTGTCTATATTTTGTGCCATCAAAAAAGACACTACCATCATCCTTAGACAATTTCAAGTTACTTTTCATGGGAGTGAGGGTAGGTTTGCAATCACTCATGCCAAACCTATTAATAACTCAAAAATATACTTAATTTTTGAAATGAAAATACTATGCTCTTTCTAAGTTACGTTTATGTCAAGATAGTAGTGAAGAATTCCAATATCTATCATCTCAAACCCATCTTTTAATCCATTCTTCATAGAATTATTATGGTTCTCATTATTACTTATGATAAACAAGTCATCGACATAGAGAAGAAGAATCGTCCATTTCTTACCCTGCACTCAACAATAGAGAGTATCATAAGATTCACTATGTTGACAACCAATTGTCTTTAATTATGAATCCATTTTCTCATACCAAGCCTTGGGTTTTTGTTTGAGCCCATACAAAGCTTTTATTAATTTACACACTTTATGTTCTACACCCACTTTCTCAAAACCTTGAGGTTGTTTCATGTATACTTATTCCTATAAATCACCATTCAAAAAAGCACTTTTAACATCCATCTGATGTACTTTCCAACCATTCTATGCTATTAAGGCAAGTGCCATAAGAATAGTGTGCAATTTGGTAGTTGGTACAAATGTTTGCTCATAGTCAATACCTTTTTGTTATGCATATCCTTTTGTAATTTTTGGCATCTTGAAATGAAAGTAAGCGTAAAAAATAAAATAACTACACACTTACAATAACACTTTGCACAAAATAATGCTTCTATGGGGTTTTTCACTTAACCTCCATGTAGAGAAAAAGAAAGAGACTTTTTGATGGGTTTTTCAATTAACCTCACCAAAAATAAAATATTTAAACCAATTACACCCTTATTTAACCAAAGAAACACACAACTATTACTTTTCTCCCACTAAATTTCATTTTATCACATGATTGATGCTCTTCAAAATATTCAAAACATGTAAAAGATTTCAAAAAAATAGAATATTCTTCCAAAAATTAAATTCCCAAATAGAAAATTTCACCAAAAGAAAGATTTGAACTCTGGACCTCTAACTTCAGGGGTTTTTACAAAATCATGCTTTCCAATTACTCTATGAGCCTTTACAAGGCATATAATGAGAAATTTATTTTTTGCTCTTTGAAAAAAATAAATAAATAAATAAATACTTTCCCAAGTAAAAATTAATTCATCCATGAAACTTTTGGAAAAAGTAAAAATCTCTTTAATTGGTGGACCCCTCAAACCATGAAATCTTTGATAAAACTTTGAAAAATAAAAAATATTATGTTTTAGTTGTATTCCAATGCCATGCATGGTTGCAAAAAATAATTTCTAGAGCTCTTTTCTTGATGCACCAAGCCTTACAAATTTGTATAGGGCCAAATAATGGAGTTTTAAAGCAAATTTAAATAAATTTAAACTACCAAAAAGGGATTTTCTAAAAAATGAATGATGGTTGGAATTTTTGGACACTATGAGAGTTGTAAAAATTTAATACTAAGCCATGCAACTCAAAAATTTGCTTTAAAATATTTCAAGATAATTTTAGATCAGATTTTTTTGGCATAAAAAGCTTAAAACTGATAGAGATTTATCCATATTTATTTCGGATTTTTTCTACAAACTCATGAAGGCCATACCACTTTGTATACGTATATCTGTATCTATATATAATTAATTAAATCACTAAAATAAAATAAAATAAAATAAAAAACAATCAATCAAACACACACTTAAATTTTACAAAATAAATAATTACATCCCTCATGATGAGTGATGAAAATTGAAGGGTTGGTCTTAATTTCATCTTGAAGGGTATTTATTCATCAAAACATTTCATGATGAAAAGCTATAAGAAATAGTTGCACTTCATTGACAAGAGTAAATAAAATACACAAGTCACTAAAATTATGTTAAATATAATATTATTTTTTAATTTTAGTCAATAAAAACTATGTTAAATAAAATATTATTTTTTAAATTTTACATTCTTAAAATTTAATAGTATTCCTAGAAGCTAGAGTAACTTGAAGAAAAACTACAAGTTTAGATAGTTTAATGAAAGGTTTCAAAATTACAAGGAAGAACAATAAGCCCCCAAAAAGACTCCAAGTTTTAATATTTTTCAAAATTATGAGGAAGACTAAGAAGCCCCAACAAGAGTCCAAGATTAGAAATTCTAACAAAATAAGCTTTTCAAAATCACTTGGAAGCTCTTCAAAACTACCTCAACCTTTCAATGTAAGAGAAATGAAAGAATTAAACACACATTCAAAGTTAAAATACATATATAGTGTTGTAAATATGTTAAAAGATGAGGCTCATGACATTCTCAGGAGTTACTTGTGTAAGTACTTCAAAGGTAGTTCTAAATGAACACTTTAAAGATAAATTAATATGTGGGATGTTATAATCTGGATTTGAATTATTGTAAAGCTAGTACTAAATGAACACTCTTGAGCTAAATTACTCCATGGGATTCTATAATCTAGAGCTAGTTATAAATGAACACTTTAGATCAAAAGTACTCTAGGGATGCTAAACTCTAGATTTGAAATGATTTGGAGCTAGTTCTAAATAAACACCTCAGATTTGAAGTACTTTAGGGATGCTATACTTTAGAACTAAAATACTCCATAGCTAGTTTTAAATGAAAACTCTAGAGTTGAAGTGATCTAAGGGATGATATATTATAGAGCTAAAATACTCTAGAGCTGACTTAGAATTGATCTTAAATTTTTTTTCTTCCATAGTGTATCATGTGAGAATATTTCCATTTAAGAATACCATCATGTGTGTAGGGAATATATGGATCTATTGGTATAGTGGAAGAGGCTTTAGATATTTTATATGCTCTCATGAATTATAAATAACATTCTGATTTGCCTCATTTATAGTGTGAGATGCACAAAGGGACAAAAACATTAATATATCCAATGTATTCAAAGAAAGTCTAGATATATCATCACTCTTTATCTTGTTTAACTTTGGGAAACTCTTTCACATATTGTTGTGCTCACTAGAATAACAATAATAATTTACCATAGTCACATTAAACATGGAAGTCCTTCAAACCTTTCATGTTTATCCCCACATAGATCCCATGCTCTAGACATATTTTTTTCTATGATTTATAAATAATACAAACAAATTCATCCATCTCACCTAAACATTTGATAGTATCCACAATAGATTAGTTCAAATTATCTGAAGTATTTTAACTCCAAAGTATATAACATTTGAGCATGTCATTAGAAGCTAATAATGGTATAAAATTAGATAAAAATATATGATACACAATTGGGGAATGGATGAAATTTCTCCTAGTCAACAAAAAACATGAAGCTATACTCTACACTCCATAACCAAGCAAAATGAGGCCAATCAAGCAATATGAGCACAAAAGAAATATAAAATTTCTTGTAGTATCACATTAATCACATGACAAAGGATTTTTAATGACAGGTTATATTAAGGCATTTTTTATTCAACCTCTTCATTTGTGGATGATTCAACTTTTAAAAAAACACACAATTTTACAAAACCATTAATCTAGATTAATACTCTTGACACTTTCACTTAATGTTCATTTGAATAAAAAATGAATGAAAGAAGGTTTAAACATCCAATTCTATTTGCTCCTCCATCATTATTAATTTCATCACCAATTTCTATAATTCATCCTAATGCCATCCTAGTCTCCTTGTCACAATTCATACATTCCACCTTGTCATATATCAAAATTATTCCATCCCATGTCAATTAATCCTCCTAATAATCACATCCTCCAATATTTTAGAATTTTTAATTCTAATTCTACCTACCCCCACTATAGTCATCTATGCTAGAAGAAGAGTTATCAATCTCATAAATGTGCTCAGGCTCAAAAGTCATCAAGTATAGGTTAGTTCGATGAAGAAGAATGGAATGAAGCATTCACTAAAGGAATGTCCATGTGAAGTGGATAACAAGTCTCAGTAACCCTCAAATCTAGAAAACAATAATATAATTGAAGTATGCAGACTTGTAATAAGAATATCCATAATAAAATAAGAGTAATTGATGATCTCATAGTGTGTACTCTCACTAGAAACAACATATTACTCCAAAATAAAAATTTGTGATGACTCTAGAAGAATAGAATGCACAAAGAATGGGAGTAGAATCTACAATGGAATAACTTATGTTAGGTAGAATCTCATCCTATAGTGGTGGATCAATAAAAGGAAGAGCAATATCCACCATAGATATGTCATTATAGGATATAGAAGTAGGAGGAGAGAGTAAAATGGTCTCTAAAGAGATGATAAGAAAATGAGGAGTGATATATATATTATAATGATCTCCCAAAAGAGATTGAAGGATGATCTAAATAGTGCATAGACATGTATGTTCCAAATGGCCAGCTGTATGCTCCACTCCAAGTCTCTTGGAACCCCAACACTAAAAGAACTCTTTAAACCCACAACACTATGGAAACATCTCCAAAATTACAATAACTTTCATTATTCCTAAAAATGTAAGAACTCTCAGCATCCTTGGCATTATGGGAACTCTTCAAACCCCCAACACTACTTGAACTCTTAACATCCCCAGTATAGTGGAAACTCTTCAAATCCCTAGTACTTTGGGAACTCTCAACATCCATGACAATGCAAGAACCCTTCAAACCCTCTAAAAATATAAGGGAAAATTTCAAATTTGATGCTCCAAAACTCTGATGATGGTTTAAAGGACATCAAATTTAACACTGCCCAAATTTTTCATGTGAACTTATATATTCAAACAGCCATAAATTTTGATCAGTAACTCCTTTTTTAGTGCCATCTTCTCTAAAAGTGCCTAAGTATTCATTTTTTATGAATTGGTGACATTTTTCATCCCTATAAAACTACTTATTATTAACAAATTATACCTCTTATATGCATTCTAAGTAGATCTTGATGTCCCTCTAGTTCTTTCATACTTATGCACAAATTACTCAAGATGCATTTTTAATTGTGTTTGACATCTATAAAAATGTGATTGTATTCACGAAATTATAGGGGAGGGTGGGGGGCTAGGGTCACTAATAATATTTTTAAGGGTTATTATGTAGTGTTGTGTATTCTTTGATGTTTCCTCTACACATTCTTATTTTTTTCATTGTGTCGATTCTTGAATTTACTACTCATTTAGATTCATTCTTGACTATGGATAACATCCTTTTCATGAGCATGAATTATTATTATAATTAGGATTCATTTTTAGGTTTTTTTTGTAGTATTTCACTTCCTTTATGTTTTTTATTTATCATGTTTACTTCACTTGAGAGATCCTTGTGGGGGAAAGTTGATTGTACACCATTGGTTCTTCTTAGAAAGATGAAATGTGCTTCTTGGTGTGTGTATATGGAACACTTTCTCATGAAAATGAATCATAATCCATTATTATATGGACATATTCATACCCCTAATATCTTAGTTATATATAATAAGTGGGACTCTAAGATCTCTGAACATCACAGATTGAACATAAAACCCTAGAATTAGGTGAGAGCAAGATTGCCACAACAAAAAAGTTGCATCAAATGCATCAAAAATTTCATTAAATGATTAGCCAAAAAGTTCAAAGGAGGTAAATTATCTAATGATATATTAGGTCATCAAAAAGGTAACAAATTAACTCACTATTAGAAAACACATTAAGTATATGCCCCTTAATGACCTTAACAACCCTAAGTAAGTTGACTAACAACTATGTAGGTAAAATCAAATATGAGAAAAATCCTATACTAACACTCATTGATGTTGGGGATCAACCAACAAAGTTGATTACTATATGAAAGCAATTAAATGTGGAATTAAACCAGAAAGATAAGTAACTAGAATCAGAAATAGCAAAGAACAAGAGATACAAGAAACCACCTTGAAAACTTGTATTAAACTCTTTATAGAAGGAATTACAATTGAAGAAACTTCTTTTCTTCCACACCTATCTCAGATGTACAAATCTCTTTCCCTCAAGATTTCTCTCTCAATTACAATCAAATCCAACAACCTGGATTGATACACATATTTTACAATACTGTTCTACAATAACAGTTGTGTCTCTCAAAGCTATGAAGATCTATCTGTAATATATAACTTTAGAGATTCATGAGCATGTAATATCAACCATTAGATGCACCTCCTAATCAAGGGCTCAAAATATTTCTACTTAAAATAGAAACGCTGACTTAAGACTAACAATTCAACTTTCCATGCAAACATTATGTTCTGTCCACGAAAATAGATTCTAGACGCACAGGTGACTGACGTCGGTCCCTGCCAGTCTACTTGTGACCGATGTCGGCGGATCTACTACCGACGTCGGTAGCCTCTGGTCCATTCTTGACCATCGTCAGTGACTGTGTGATTCCTGCAACTTTTGAAATTGCTCATTGGTGAAGCTTTTAGCTCCACACCTCAATAATCTCCCACTTGGAGATAAACAACTACACCAGTACCTATACAGCAACATCTTCTAGCTCCTCCATCTTCAAACTCAATCATGAAGACCAACAAAAGTTGAATGAAGATTCAACTTCTACTTTGTTACCGGCTTGGTTAGCATATCAGTAGGGTTCTTATCTATATGGATCTTTTCCAACTTCAACTCACCATCCTCCAATACCTGTCTAATGAAGTGGTACCTAAGCTGTATATGCTTGGTTCTTGAGTGAAAGGCTGAATTCTTAGCCAAATGAATTGCACTCTGATTGTCACTGTATAATCTACAACTCTCTTTCTCTTTTCCTAGCTCTTCCATGAACCGTGTCATCCATATCATCTCTTTGCTAGCCTCTATGACTGCAATATATTCTGCTTCTGTAGTTGACAAGGCAACAACCTTCTACAACTTTGAAATCCAGCTAACCGCTGTTCCACCAACAGTGAAAACATATCATGTGGTGATCCTCCTGCCATCCAAATCACTTGCCATATCTGAATCTACATAACCATGTAGATAAGTGTTTGAATCACCATAGCACAAATGCCTACTACTAGTCCGTCTCAGATATCTAAGGATCCACTGAACTGCTTTCCAGTGTTCCTTCCCTAGATTTATATACTTACTTACAACTCCCACTGCTTGGGCAATATCCAGTCTAGTACATACCATTGCATACATTAAGCTTCCAATTGTGGAAGCATATGGAACTTTCCTCATGTACTCTACCTCATCATGTGAATTAGGACATTGTTCTTTACTCAACTTGAAATGTCCAGCCATAGGTGTGCTTACCGGTTTTGCATCTTGCATATTGAACCATTTCAACACCTTGTTCACATAATCCTCTTGAGACAAAATCAACCTGTGATTTTTCCTGTCTCTCTTAATATTCATGCCAAGGATTTTCTTTGCTGCTCCCAAATCCTTCATGGCAAATGTGTGAGCTAATTTCACCTTAAGCTCAGAGATATCCTACATGTGTGATCTTGCAACTAGCATATCATCTACATATAATAACAGAATAATATATCTACCATTATCTAATCTCTTAAAATACACACAATGGTTAGATTGACATCTATTGTAGCCATGCTCAGTCATAAACCTATCAAATCTCAGATACCATTGTCTAGGAGCTTGCTTGAGACCATAGAAGCTTTTCTTCAATCTGCACACTAGCTTCTCCTTACCTTTGACCTCAAATCCTTTCAGCTGATCCATGTATATTTCTTCATCCAAATCTCCATGAAGAAATGTTGTCTTAACATCAAGCTGCTCAAGATGCAAATCTTCAATAGCAACTAAAGACAATACAGTCCGTATAGAAGTCATTTTAACAACAGAAGAAAAAATCTCACCAAAATCAATACCTAGTTTTTGTGCAAATCCTTTCACTACCAACCTGGCCTTATATCTCATCTGTCCATTCTCACCTTCTTTCAATCTATAGATCCATCTGTTCTTCAGTGTCTTCTTTCCTGCTGACAACTCAACCAAATCTCATGTTTGGTTCTCTCTCAAGGAATCAATTTCCTCATTCATGCCTAGTTCCCACTGATTCTTGGATTCCACCTGTATTGCTTCATCAAAACTCTCTGGTTCTCCACCATCAATAAGCAATAAATAGAATAATGAAGGGGAATATCAAATTGGAGGTTTACTTACCCTTTCTGAACTCCTGATGGGCATTTGAGACTCATTCACAACACGCTATCCGCCCAAATTCTCTGATAGTGACTGACCTCAATCACTTCTAGGCCTGTAACTGACTACCCTCGGTTCCACATGACCGATGTCAATTTTTGCCTGATCCATGTCAGTCACTATCTAACCAACATCGGTTCCTGTATTGTCGACGTTGGTTCCTAACTGAGCGACATCAGTCTCTGTGTTTTCAAGTCTATGATTATTTTTGCCTGCAAGCTCATTTTGGACCATCACCTTGTCCAATTCTCCATTGCTCTGCCTAGATTGATTTAGCTTCTTGAGCTGATCACTATACATCACTTTTTCATTGAAAACAACATCATGGATCGTAATTATCTTGTTAGTTTCTAGATTCCAAAACCTGAATCTGAAATCATCAGAGCCATAGCCAATAAATATGCACCTCATAGACTTAGCATCTAGCTTCTTTCTATTTTCCTTATCAACGTGCACAAAGGCTTCACAACCAAAACCTTTGAGAAATGAGAGATCTACCTTTTTACCTGTCCATGCCTCTTCTAAAATTCCACCATACAGAGCTATAGAGGGTCCTCTATTAATTAGGTAAACTACAATATCCACAGCTTCTACCCAAAACTCTAAGGGCAAACCAGCATGCAATCTCATACACCTTACATGCTCCATTATTGTTCTATTCATCCTTTTAGCAACTCCATTTTGTTGAGGTGTCCTTGGAACCATCCTTTGCTTACGTATTCCAGGCATATAACAATACCAGTTGAACTTGTAGCTGCAAAACTCACCACCATTGTCAGATCTTAGGCACTTCAATCTCCTGTCTATTTCATTCTCAACCATAGCTTTCCAAATCTTAAAAGTGTTAAAAACATCAGATTTCTTCTTTATATAATAGACCCATGCCTATCTTATAGCATCATCTATGAAAGAAACATAGTACTGTGATCCACCAATAGAAGCAACCTGAGCTGGTCCCCACACATCTATGTGAACAAGCTCCAACTTATGCTTCATCTTTGTTGACCCAGTCTTGAGAAAACTTACTCTCTTCTGTTTCCCAAAAATACAGTGCTCACAAAATTCTAGATCTATGCTTTTCAAATCTGAAAGCTTACCTTTTGACTTAAGAATTGTCATTCCCTTCTCACTCATGTGGCCAAGCCTCTAGTGCCACAACTTTGCATCTACATCTAAAGTAGATAATACAAAAGGAGAATTATCAGTAATATAATTACATAAATAGAGAATACCTACTCTCTTACCTCTAGCCATTACAAGTGCACCCTTGGAAACCTTCCAAGATTTAGTTGTGAGAGTTATTGTACAACCCTCATCCCCTAACTTTCCTGCAGAAATCAGATTTCTCTTCAGGCTGGGAACATGCATGACATCTCTCAACACCCATGTGTTGCCATTCTGCATTTTCAACTGCACTTTTCCTTTGCCAACTATTTTACAAGGCTCATCATCCCCTAAGTAAACTATTCCAAAATCTCCATGGACATAGTCACTGAAATATTCTCTATTAGGGATTGCATGGAAAGAAGCACCAGAATCTAAAACCCAAGATTCTATATTATTATGCAAAGAGAATATAAGAGCATCTTGTGCAACAATACCTGCAACTTTTGCTTCTTCTTTACCTTTATGCTGATTTTCTTCTTTTGGTTTTGACCATCAATCTTTGCTTATGTGCCCTATCTTTCCACAATCCCAGTAGGCTATCCTCCTGCCATTTATGGATTTGGATCTACCTCTCATCTTTGACTTAGACCTTGATCTCCTTTTCTTGCTCTTCTCTTTTTGCCTTCCCCTGCTCTCAAAACTCAAAGCGTTCCCTGATGTTTCCTCTGTGCTTTTCCTATGAATTTCTTCATTCAAGATTACACTAACAACATCATCTAATTTTAAAATATTTGAAGCAGATGCAGTATTACTAACTGCCATTACCAAGCTATGCCAACTTTCAAGTAAAGAGCATAAGATTAATAGAGCTTTAATTTCATCATCAAAACTATTTTGATTGAATTTAATTCATTTACAATTCCATGGAAATCATTTAGATGATTAGATACAGATCCACCTTCCTGCATTTGCAAATTAAATAATTGCTTCATAAGATATACCTTATTTGAAGCTGAGGGTTTTTCATATAAATTTGCTAAAGTAGTCATTAACTCTACCATAGACTTTGCCTGTGATAAATTAGATATCACAGTAGATGCTAGACTCAATCTTATATATCCAAGAGCCTTTCTATCAAGAACTTCTCATTCTTCATCTTCCATGTCTATGGGCTCCTTTGAAATCCCACCTAATGGTAAGTATAGATCTTTTTGATATAGATAATCTTCTATCTGCATTCTCCATAATTGGTAATTCTTGCCATTAAACTTCTCCATTCTTAGTTTACTTTCTTCTGCCATTGCTTCTCCCACTCAAATAAAAATCCTTGTGAGTAACCTATAATCAATACACAGTAACTAGATTTGAAACACCTGTTAGTCAACTTGGCTCTGATACCACTTGTTGGGGATCAAACAACAAAGTTGATTACTATATGAAAGCAATTAAATGTGGAATTAAACGAGAAAGATAAGTAACTAGAATCAGAAATAGCAAAGAACAACAGATACAAGAAACCACCCTGAAAACTTGTATTAAACTCTTTACAGAAGGAATTACAATTGAAGAAACTCATTTTCTTCCACACCTATCTCAGATGTACAGATCTCTTTCTAGATCTCTTTCCCTCAACAGTTTTCTCTCTCAATTACAATCAAATCCAACAACCTGGATTGATACACATATATTTTACAATAGTGTTCTACAATAACAGTTGTGTCTCTCAAAGCTATGAAGATCTATCCCTAATATATAACTTTAGAGATTCATGAGAATGCAATATCAACCATTAGATGCACCTCCTAATCAAGGGCTCAAAATAGTTCTACTTAAAATAGAAATGTGGACTTAAGACTAACAGTTCAACTTTCCATGCAAACATTCTGTTCTGTCCACAAAAATAGATTTTGGACGCACAGGTGACCGACGTCACTCTCTACCAGTCTGCCTGTGACCGACGTCAATCGGTCTACTACCGATGCTGACAGCCTCTGGTCCATTCTTGACTATCGTCGGTGACTATGTGATTCCTGCAACTTCTGCATTTGCTCATTGGTGAAGCTTTTAGCTCCACACCTCAACAATTGATGTGCTTTCTTGATAATGCCTGATAAAATAAACTAGACTATAGCTTTGTATATATAGGGATATTTTGATTTTGTATTAAGACCTAGTGGTGCATGACAGTTGACAACATAATAAACAAATGAGACTAAACAAATAACCACGAGGTTAAAATTTTAAAAAAAATGATCAAAATAATAGACTAGACACTATTATAAATTAGGACATTAATGTTGACACTAGTATCCCAACCAATCTAGTAGTGTCCAATGGCTAAAAACACAGATAATAAATAAAACAAGTAGGGATCCTTGAAACACATCAGATAATGAAATTTTGGCTAACAAATAAATAAAGAGAATTAAATAAATCAAATAAAATCACATAGAACAAAAGAGGTCCATGTGAAATCGCACCATTAGATGTCTAACTCTTTGTCAAAAGGTATATACATGAAAAGCTATGAAAAACATACTTTGAAATTGTGCTTGTACCAAATATGGGTATCTACACCATGAGTTTCCATTTTGATTTTTGAGGAAACTCCCTTGAAAATTTATTCTCAATGAGATTCCTAATTAAATTTTGACTATTCAGAGTCTCAATGTCGAGGGAAAGGCTTTATACATGATAGACTAGGTGGACATTATGTACCTAATTATATTTCAAGAGTTCCTATCTAAAATCCAATTTAACCTAAGATAATCCTTTCTATAGTGAAGTAGATTATCAATAGTGACACTTTACATGTGTTTCATGTGCTTGCTAACACTCTGGTTCTATATAACATCATGTTTCCAATATTGATGTTGGAGAGGGTGGACATGGGGATAATCTAGCTAACATTCATACCCAACCACACCATTATAAACATTTTGGTACTATATTCATGGGTCCTTTAGACAAGGATGGTAGTGCTTTCAGGGGTGTATATGTTATTTTTATGATTGATGAGTTTTTGTCATATATGTTTGGTGTGGAGACATCAACTTCACTTGTGCAGGTATATTTTATATTTTACTTGTTAAATTTTAGATATTTGTATTTAAAACATAATAATTAATTTACATAAAAAAATCATTAATATATATGTAATATTTTATGTTGCAAAAGGAGATGGTTTCATCATTTTCACAGACATATTATGTGTCATCTACTAGTTCATATGTTATTGTTACTCAAATAATGTATACATATATGGAGGTAATTTTTTATTAGTATTATACATCATGTATATATTTACTTATGTATGTATGTTCAATTAATAATCATATTTTATTTGTTCAATTTATGACCATAGTGGAGAATCTTCCATAGATACGAGTAGGAAGAGACACATTCATTATTAATGTGGTTTCATTTGTGCGACAACTCACTGAGGCACGTTAACTTGTAATGTTAAATTATAAATATATATATTTTATAATAATTTTACTCTATACTTTTGAAAATATAACTTATGTGCATGTATTATGTATGCAGGGTTAGCTGATTACATCTGATCGTCCCATTGAAATGATTAACAAGGCACTAGCTCTATGTGCAACTCAACCTATCATTGACTTTATTGAGTGTTTGAGGAAAATTGGATGTGACCATGAGATTATAGTAAGGATTATTTTAACAAGTCTAGTATGTAAAGTTTATAATAATGTTTGAATATGAACAAGTTTAGTTGGAGGCAAGCTATAATTGTAAAATGAATTGCAATCAAATCTTGGAGGAATCTAAGGAATTTAAGGGATCTCCATCTATGATAAATTCATCTGAAGGGAGAGCCTTTTTTGAGGAAGGCAAAAATATCGAAGCTTTTTTATGAGTAGGATATGTCTTACATGATGTATTTCTTTGTATGCCTTTATGGTAATGTACACCTTTTTAGCATTGTATGCCTATAATGATAATGACCCAACATTTTATTATATTCTTATTTTATACAAAACTTGTGTGTGTGTGTGTGTGTGTGTGTGTGTGTGTGTGTGTGTGTGTGTGTGTGTGTGTGTGTGTGTGTGTGTGTGTGTGTGTGTTCACATTTTGTATTGATCATCTTATTGTATACAATTTGTCCCACATTATTATTGTAAAAATAAATTTTATGGTGTATGACCATATTTAAATATGATCATCTTTAATATTTCTTTCTTGTATTTATTAAATCTAACTTACAATCCTTCAATAGTTATTGCAATTGAAACTATATGGGAGAAAATGGTATAATGTACATATGCCAAATTTTCTCTTAATTTGAACCTAGCTTGTTATGATTTATCAAGTGAATAAATATATAAGTATTCAAGTTCCTTTCTATTTTTAAAGAGTTTGAAACTTTTGAAAGAACTCATTTTTTTTAAACTATTCACAATTAGATAATACAAGGTATATTTATGTATATAATAAATCATCATTTTGTTATCAATCACTGCTTGTCTAAAGATTTGTGTAGAATGGAACCTGATGTGAAGAGTCCTTGGTAGGATTTGTAAATAGTTTACTAAGGACTTCTATTGATTTCATGGAAAACTCCTTGTCTATGTAGGGAACCTTCTTAATCTTGATGCTTTTAAGCATAAAATATTCATTATGAAATTTAAGATCCAAAACAAGCACCAAAATATGTAATTCTATGTTGAACTTATTCAACCTCTGAAAAATAGTGCATCAACTTATTCAATCTATGAAAAGTAGTCTATTGTATCATAAATGGAAATTTTGTGATCTTCTTAGGTTGAAAGTTTTTATAGGTTATTTCACTATGTTTCCTAATTAAAATGATCAATTAGATTAATGCATATTATTATTTTTCTATATGTGTTTGGATTCTCTATTTAGGTATATTCAATTTTGAGATCTATGAGAATTTAATAAGCTTCTATTATAATTACAAAAAATCATATTTGAACATTATATACATTATAAAATAAACCTAACTCTCTTTACTTTTGGATAAAATAAAAACACCTTTCTGGGTAAAAGAAAAATGGGTTCCAAACTCCACCATATGCCTAATATATCAAATCATTTTGATCTCCAAGATAGAATAAAAATGCTCATATAAAGATTAAATTTGCTCCAAATTAAGGTAGGTCATTTTTATTGACATCTTACACTATTACACTACACCACCTCCCCTGACAACTATTGTAAGTTAACCCTATCGATATAATAATTATCTCTATAGAATTAGGCACTATGAAGTAAAATAAATAAATTATTAATAACCTTAGTATCACAAAATATACCTCGCATATAACAATATGGTAATCACAACACATATAAATAACTTTAAATTCAAATTTTACAATATGTCATATTTTAAGCAACAGTGTCTAATAAATAAAATGAAAAAATCAATTTTACATTTTATTCCTTATACTCTTCCAAGTATATGACTTCCATTTATCAAATTTCATTTGAACTACCCATAAGTTCACACTATGGACCTATTTTTGTAGGCATTAAAATTTGTGTGTTTTACTATTTTTATAAAAATTTGAAGTCCAATTCCTAGGAAACAACACACCCTCGATCCTTTTTCCATTTGTGGAATGCATTCAAACAAATTGAATAGTATTATATTTACATATTGAATTTACTATGGATTAATGTAATAGGATTTTTGTTGGTTTCCCTAAATTTCATGTGCACCAAAAAATTGTATGCAAGTGTGCATTTAAGCATCTTCAATTCATATATAAAAAATGTAGATGTATGTGTTATACCTAATGATTCCAAGTGAAAACTATATCATGCATTCTAAGAAAAATATTTTGACCATTATTATAGTGGACACTGACATGTGATCCCATGACCACAACCTCCAAAGCCACACAGATGCAGGTTTTTAAATCTTCTCAGGAGAATGGAAACAGTAGTAATAAACATTGTTAATGTTGAAGATGCAGTTTGAGATCTCCACCTCCATTTCTTCATAGATGAAAATTATCACCACCACCATGTTGGGGGTGGAAAGTAATGTTTAGGATAAATGTATTCGCCTATGATCACATTTGATTAAGAGATGAAGTACCCATTCTAACCTCAAGAATATCATTCTCAATATGATAAAATTATAGTTTTTAGGTCAAATTTAGACACATTGAAAGTTAAAACTATAAGTAATTTGCATGAACCTAAAGAACCCTCATGTGTGTTTTGATTCCATATAATTTCACTTGGGACCACATCGATTGAACATAGGAGATGAATCCATGATAGATGACATAGTAATTAGTGTTGAAATGCAACTATGCAGTCACGAGATAATTTATTCTCCTCCAATTGACATTTCTACCTCTAAACTTACCCTTGAAAATCCATAACTTCCAACACGTATAGATAAGAAAATGACAATTTATCCCATGACTGTATCCTCTAAATCCACCCAAATTAATGTTTTTATAGCTGCTCAGGATCATAGAAACATTAACAAAAAATGTTGTCAATGTTGAAGCTACAATTGGAGATCTCCACCTTCGATGCTTTGTGGCTAAAACCTGGTAGCATCACCACCTTGGGTTTGGTGAATAATGACGAGGACCAATTTCTTGGCCTCTAATCATTCTTGGTTAAGAGATGAAGTAGTCATTCTAGCCTCAAGAATGTCCTTCCCAATATAAGAAAATTGTAGTTTTTAGGTTAACGTCAAACATGCATAAAATGAAATAAGTATTTACATGAACTAAAAAAATGTTACATGCATGTCGAACCCCTCTAATTTCAACCTGAAGCATGTCAATCTAACATAAAAGATGAGTCCATGGGAGATGGCATACTAATCAATGCTAAAATATATCTTTCATGCAATCAAGATAGATAAATCCAACTCACTTTTTTGCTTTCGTGACCTCCCCTTACAAATATATCACTATCAATATGTATGGATAGGTAAATCACATGTACTTGCACAACCACAACCTCCAAATACATATGGTTAGGAGACAGAGTAATTGTTCTAGCCTCAAGAAAATATGTAATTTTGTAATAACAATATCAACCTTCTATTGAGTTTTTATTAAGCTTCTCTTAGCTTCAAGAATATGAAATTATTTACTAAAAATGCTAAAAATTATGTTATTAACCTTATTTAGAATCTTAATTGGCACCACTAACATACAAAAATATGTTAGTGAGTAACTGAAATTGAAATTTATATGGACTACCTAAAAAATTTAATAAAATTTGATAAAATTAAATACATTTATATTTGATAACATAACATACCTTTGAATTTTAATCCAATGAACCACTAGGATCTACTCTATTCTTGATAGTAGCAAGAATTGATTCATGATCAGACTCACAAACCTTCCATAGATTGTTATTTAATGGCCTTCCATGATAATTAAGAAATTAAAGATGCGTTGCAAGAATAAATTTTGAATAGTGTTGTATCTTCCTATGTATTTCATATTATTCAAAAAACCATACATCTAATTTTTTTATAGGATATCATCAAAGACAAGTTCTAGTAACTACCATAGACCTAGTGGGATAGTCAATGTTTTCCCCGTATGTGACTAAGGAATTCAATATATTTTTTCCTATACACATTGACATTAGTATTAATTGGTTCCCTCTTTGTTATCCTCATTTGTAATAATTGATAAAACATGTGATGCATCACAAAATAAACTATTTTTTTAATAATAATGTTAATAGATAATGAGAATTTAGTACATAATGATTAATTTTGTACCTACTTGTAGTAGATTAGACACATAGTCAAAGGCATGTGATGATGTCATATCTATAACTTATAATGTTGGTGGACCCTGATATGTGTCGATTGGAATTAGAGGTCTACAACTCCATTCATCCACCCATTCTCATGAATCACACTCATTTCAATCAAAGTCCAACCATGTAGAATAAAAACATGCCAAGTGCCTAATATAAATACTCCAAGAACCTACATTTGAGCTAAAAAATTAGTGGAGCTCACTTGATCATGTTACAGTCATACAATCTCATACCTTACTAATTGTTCTTTTTCCATCAATTAGAAATATCTACAAACACTAGAGTTTTTTTGAGATATATCACCCATGCCTAGAAAAACATGATATATTTTGAAGGTGGGGATGAAAAAAATAACTTGATACCTTTTGTCTTCCACTATACATGGTGTAAAATGATGCAGAGAATATCAGTGGGCACAAATTTTTTGAAAGAGGTAAAAATAAATGTTGGAGAAAGAGTTTTGTTTGTTGTGTAAGGAACATGCACACGTTATGAATCATACACATTATATTTCTGTAATAATATATGATACTAATATGTTATTAGAATATATGAATGTAATATATATATATATATAATATTATATATATATATATATAATTTTATATATATTAATAATATTATACCTTTTGTTTCTTTATAATTGCTTCAATGTTTCATTAAATCAAGGTCGATTAACCATAAACTACATTCTTTACAATCAATTTGGGCTCAATTTCACCCAAATCACATCACTAATTGCACTTATTTCCTGATTATCTCTATTCATGATTTAAAAAGGTCTAATTGAGCCCCCAATAAAATATTATAGTCATAATTAGGTTGAAGGGACTTAAATTAGCCCTAATTGGCTTTGTGATTGAGGTTGTTGACTACTTCATTTATTATGTTATGATATTAGGGTTGATTGATGGATATAAATCACATCTTATATAGTTGAAATTAGGTTCACATATTTTTTAATTATCCCAAAATCACATCCTATACTCATAGTTAGGTTCATGGGGTTCAGATTGGCCACAATTGCCTTTATGATTGCATTTGTGATAAAATTATGATCAAATAAACCATGTATTGCATCCTATATAATAGATTGAGCTACAAATTAGGTTCATAAGGCTTAATTTATCCCAAATCACATTTATAATTTCACTAATTAACATATTGGATCAATTCATGATTGACTCGAAGATAATTTATCCCCAAATCATGTCCTACTCTTGTAGTTAAGTTGTTCAGGCTCAAATTGGTCTCAATTACCTCCTTGATAAAGTAAATCAACTATTTGGTTCATAATGTGATGACATTGGGGTTAATTGAACTCCAAATCATATCATATACAATTAAAACTATGTTCACATGGCTCATTTTTTTTAAAATAATGCCACTAATTGCACCAATTGAATAATTGGCTCAATATATGATGAAATCAAAGCCAATGTAGCCTCACATTATATAGTCATAGTTAGGTTTAAGGGGCTCATATTGACCTTAATTTCCTCCATGATTGAACCAATCAATTATTTATTTCATTATGAGATGACATTAGAGTTGATTGAGGCATAAATCACATCATATACAATCAAAATTGTATCTGTTATTGAAGCAAATGATTATTTTTTTCATTATTTGATGAAATTAAGGTCGCTTGAGCCCAAAATAACATTTTATAGTCATAATTAGGTTTAAAGGGGATCAAATTGGCCCCAATTACCTTTGTGATTGAACAAAAAAATTACTCAAATTATTTTTTATGACAATGGGGTTGATTGAGCCCCAAATGACATCTTATATAGTCAAAATTAGGCTCACAGGGTTCGATTTCATATAAATTACATCACAAATTGTAACAATGGACTCATTGGGTCAATATGTCAAGAAATATGAGTTAATTTATCCCCAAACCACATCCTATACTTGGAGTTAGGTTCAATGGGTTCACATTAGTCCCAATTACCTCAGTTATTACATTTGTGATAAAATTAGGGTTAATTAAGTAATATATTACATCTTATACAATCAATTGAGCCATAAATTAGGTTTATGATGCTCAATTTGGCCCAAATCATGTCTCTAATTACACTAATTGGATCAATTCAAGATGGAATCAGAGCTAATTTATACCCAAATGATTTTATACTCTTGCAGTTAGGTTGAAGAGGCTCAAATTGGCCTCAATTACCTCCATGATTAAATGAATTGATTATTTGGTTCATTATGTGATGATATTGGGGTCAATTGAGCTCCAAATCACATCATATAGAATTGAAAATAGGTTCAAAGATGTTAATTTTTTCAAAAGTGTGTCATTGATTGCACTAATTAACTCATTGGCTTAATCTATGATGAAATTAGAGCTAATTTAGCTTCAAGTCAAATTGTATAGTCACAGGGAGATTTAAGGGAGATTTAATTGCTTCCATGATTGAAATAATCAACTATTTCATTCATTATGTTATGAAATTAGAGTTGATTGAGGCCTAAATCACATCTTATGTAGTTAAAATTGCATCTTTCATTAAACCAGACATTTTTTTGTTTCATTCTCTAATGAAATTAGAGTCAATTGAGCCCTAAATCACATTTTACATTGAAAATAAGTTTAAGGGGATCAAATTTTCCCTCATTGCCTTCACTATTGAACTAATGGAATATTTAGTTTATTTTTATATGACATTAGAGTTGATTGAGCCCCAAATTACATCCTATATAGTCAATATTATATTCATATGGCTCAATTTCACCTAAATTACACCATTGATTGTACTAATTGACTCATTCACTCAATTTGTTAGGAAATATAAGCTAATTTATCCCAAAATCACATCCTATAGTTGCAATTAGGTTTAAGGGTTCAAATTTTCCCTAATTACCTCCATTATTGAAATAAGTGACTATTTGGTTCATTTTTTTATGAAATTGAGGCTATTTTAACCCCAAAATTTTCTTAAAAATATAGGTCACAAACTATATGATCTTATCTAAATTTTCACCAAATGGTTTCAAACAAAACTAAATGACACTAAAAAAATTAAGTACCACACAACCATCTACTCTATTTTTATAAAAAAGAATCTCTCTTTAAATTATAGATGTTTGACCTACTTATAATTGACCATTTTTTAAAAATTAGTAGTTGATGAATTAAACTCAAAATCTTACAATTCATGTTTTATATCATCTTCAAATTTTAAGTGTAGCCATCTCAAATAATCTATAGAAGTTGAGATTTATCATTTTTAGGGGAAAAAATATGTCCACTTAAGACCCCTTTTTGTCCCCCAACTTTGTGCACTTACCCTAAATTTTGCAAGCTTGTTACTTTGGGATTTGTTTCTCATCTAATTTCTTCTAAAATTTGGGAAAGTGTAACCTATATAGTTTAGAAGTATGGGATGGTTATTGGATTTGAAGTCAATTATCACATTTATCCTAATTTTTTATAAAATATAACTTGTTATGGGATGTTAGAGGGTTTTATTAGGATGGGTGAGTGCAGTTGGTAGATGGTAGGCTATCAACATCATGGAAAGGGAAAGGATTTAGACTAAAATGGTTGTTGGCATTCAGTCTAAATGCCATTGGATTAGGTTTGATTTAGTTTTGAATTGAATTGATTTGATTTGTCTTGATTTGAATTAGATTTACCTTGATACTATATTTTTAATTTCCTCTTCATACAAGGGACATGTTTTAATGTCGCATGATAAAATATTGCACACACAAGGCCATTAGCCTTATTATTTGGAATTGTGATTGTTTTGTTTGTGTGTTTGTTAAGCTTTTTTATTTTCATGAGTGTCATGATTCATATTATGCATTAACTCTTGCATATGTTTTTTTCTTACAAATACTACTATGATCTTCATTCATACATTTATCTATACTTGACACTTTAGGGATTTCCTCATATTTTATATACATGTTTTAAACGATACATAGCTTACTATGATGACATACCTTTTGATATATGTTACATTATTAAATGATTACATCTTGATATGCATAATATAATTAACTTTTCTTTTTAGATGAGTGAATTTCAAGACACATCCCTCACCTCAAAATGGAGGGCATTTTAGTGGGATTTTCATACATGAGTTAACTCTCTATGAGTGAAATCAATTTTGAGTATAAAATATAGCTTCAATGAATTTAGAATGATTTAAAAATTTAATTATTAGTACAGATTATGGGGGCATGTGCCATGCATATGTACTCACATTACAGGAATATAATACAAATTCATACATTTTGGGTGCATAAAATATATTCATGCACAAGTTCTAAATAAAATTTGCAAAATTTAAATCTATATACAATTACAGTTTTCACATTTTCACACATGGAGAGCATGATATAGGTTAATGCATTACTTTTGATATTATTTTCTATCTACAATCATAGTAGGAGCATATATGTTCTTCATTCTCATTTGATCATGGATATAGGAACAAAGGAATAAAGTGACAATCAAATTCAAAATCCATCTATGTTGGTTGATTCAATTAAAATGTATAATGCATAACTTGAAGATTTAACATCTTTCAATATCATAGATTATTAATCCAACATGGATTCTAACCCATTTTTACTCTTTGGATTAAAAAGAACAAGAACACAAAGTGAGGTTTGTATGTCCCTTAATGGGTTCTATTTAATATTCATGTTCAATCCAAACTGGGGCTTGACCACCATCAATTTTCCATTCATTCAACAAAAGAACCAAACTTTCAAAGTGCTTCATGAGAAGCACCAATTATCTAATGCTTCAAGGAATAATAATCTTCAAGCAAATTTACAAAATCAATAGTGGTTTCACACATACATATGTATTCCTCCCTTGATCTCTTTTCAATTTTTCAATTTTAAAAGTTAAAACTTTTTCAAAATTTAAATGAACCAAATGACAATTTCATGAATTGTTGCAGGGTTTATTATGTTAAAGTGCCCTACAAAAATGAAGAAACCACTCAAAGGGTAGATGTAAGATAATGGGAGACAAAAGGCGGGCATAAAGTGGCACTTTTTTTCTTAAAATAACAATAGTTGAACTTGGACAAAATGTTTGAGATACTTTGAAAAGGAATTTAACAATTACATACAAACATGAATTATGGAATTTTGAATGTAGTTTCTAAATATATAAAAAAAATCAATGCTTAGATAATAAAATTGTGCAAAATAAATACATTTATGTCAAAAGGTTGGTCATTTTTTGTGAAAAGATAAGGAGATTGCATGTGTACGAACACACTTTTTTTGAGTAAATAAATTAATTTTTTTATGAAACTTCATATATGGATAGGTGAAATGTCAAAAATTATTAAAATAATATATTTTATTAATTTTTTATTCTATATATAACTTTTAAATAATTTTACAAGTCAAGACAACTAGAAAATTGAAACAGCAAGTGTACAAACACAACTTTTTGACCTTAACTTCATGATTTTTTTTAAAGTATAGTTGACAATGTGTATATTTTTGAGATATAAGTTTTATAAATGTTCAATTAATATTCAAAAAGTTATAAGGGAATTTATGATTATATGCATATAGTCTATAATGAGGTATGTTATGTATAGATTATATAATAATTATAAATAATATTATAACTTTAAAAAATATATATATTCTAAAAGTACACTTTCTCCTCTACAAACCCATATAATTTTTTTAAAATAATAAAAGCTGCCTAATCAAATGTGTCGACAAAGATGAAAAAACCCTAAATTTAGTAAAACTTTTTTTGGCTAGTTCATGACAGAGTTTGGACCAAATTTAGGACCCCCCAAGCCTAAAATTGAGGTAGTTTTGGAGGGAAAGAGTCCAAAAAAATTATAAACTTGAAAAGGGTGTACACCCTTTGCAAAGAGCCTACGCCTTATGTAAGCCAAATTTTTGCACATTTATTATTTTTACCTATTTTTTCATGAATCAAAAAGGACGTGCATGCTTTAAAAAACATGCACACCCTTTGTGACTCAAATTTCTCTTGGATTTCCTACAAAATTTGTTCATTTATTTTATTCTTTATAAATTATAATCTAGTTTTTTCTGTTGTAAATATGTGAATTTGGTAAATTCTCCATTCATTTTTTTGAATCACTACAAATTCTTCAAGTTTAAATCTACAATTATCTTATTTTGGTAAAGATAAATAATGGGGTTAAGAAGTCTTCGCAAAAGACCAATCAAAGAGCTAAAAAATAAGGAAATTGAAGATAAGAGAGAAAAGAAAGAAAATTACAAGTAGATAAGAGAGCATCTATAAAGGCTTCTAGACAAGGTGAAAGTGCTTCATCTACACAAGTGATATTTCAAATGAAAATAACATGCCCAATTCTATAGAATTTAGTTTAGATATGTCTGTAAATGAGATAAGAGAACTTAATCAATCTTTATTGCATGATGAAATTCAAAATTTAGAGCATGTAAGTAATGAATTTGTAATGAGTGATGAAACATATCAAAAAACATAATATTATGAAACATCTTTTCATGAAAAAATAATAGAACCTGTGGAAGGTAAAATGAAAAAAAGATCAGTGCAATGTCATGTTCAATGTGTATGGGATATGCATTTGAGAATAAAACCCATACAAAATTATATCAACTATTTGTTCAATTAATGAAAATGTAAAAAATATGCCCGATAATGCATAATTTTGTTAGAGAATTTAATGACCAAGTGATGATTATTTAACGCTTAGTCTATATTAGGTGATTTATTAAATAACAATAATATACTATTTATTAACATGAGGTGGAAACCCCATGAAAATAAATAAACATTATAATAACTACTTAATAATTAATAAATATTTTATTTAATGACTATTTGAGATGGTTGGACGCATTATTCAAAATGGTCACCTCCCTTAAAAAAATCACTATAAAATAGGGTTTAACCCAATTGATTATTCATTCATTCATGGGAATTTACTCAAGAGTTTTGGAGAAGAGAAGTTGTATTGGGGTAAAATTGATTCTTGATAAATGAAAATCATATTTAGTGGGTTTTCTTAACTCATAGATGTTTTCATAAAGTAATTCATGTGTCTTTGTGTGTTCAATTGATGCATTCATTTTATACTTTGCTAATCAATTATAATATAGATCATGTATATACATAATACATTCTGTCAGTAAATTTTACATGGTAGTAGAGCCTTAGGGAGTATAGTTGGTGGAGAAATACATTTACATTCAATTAAAAATATAATTTTTAATTATTTTCAATCCTGGTATGGCCATGGAGGCATTTCATATGGTGTAAATTTTTTCCTAGTTCATTATTTGATTTGTGCAGCCTAACAATGATTAGAGTGAGTCTTTAAACCTCAAACAACCAACCAAACATCAATAAAAGATCATTTTTTTCAAAAAAATATTTATTAAGATGCCATTTTCATATTTTTATGGCCCATGTAAGGAATAAAATTATAAACAAATCATTTCAATCATTCTTTAGAAGATCTAGTGATCTGAGAGGTCATTGTATGCATATTTAAGCATTCTCAATTCATTCTTAAAGCATAAGAAGCTTTCATCTAGCCTCTAAATTTTTTACGGAGCCTCTTCAATGCACATGTATAACTTGGATGACTAAAATAAAAAATTATCCACCCAAATTTTTATTTATAATCTTGCTTTGGCTTTAGTAGGCAATTTAAGGAGGATTTTCAAAATTTTAATTGATTTAGTGGCTTGTACCTACACTAGTAAATTATCAAACTTTCACTAATCACCATAATCAGATAAAACAATATTATGATGTGATTATAATGTTTTGAAAGTTTATTTAATAAATATTTTATTTATTTGTTATAGACTTTTCATGCAAGTAAGCCTTGGGTCCCACTTTGAATAATTGTTTTTACCAAAAAAGTTAAAACTTTGAAATCTATTATAATTTTCAAATTACATACACATATTAATTATTTATTTATTTAATTAAATTTTTTTTTTTTTAAAATAAAATAAAATAAAATCTTTAAATATTAATTAGTTCATATCAATTCCTAAGAAGGTTGTTAGATCAATTGGCGGACCTTATTTTGCTAAATGCTTGTAATTAGGGAGGTTCTATGTTCAAAACCCCATAAAATCAATTGTTTTTGGTTCTTTTTTAATTTTGTTAAATTAAATTAAATTAAATTTCATTCTTGGTTTGCATTCCAAGATTCATGTGTTCAAAACCTTACTTAACATGTAGATCTTGTTTCAACATTTGATCTAGTCAAAACCTAGACTAGCATAGTCATGTAACCAATTGATCCTTAGGTTTTAGAACTTTATAGATGAATATAAATGGTCTATGTTTTGTTTTTAAACCTCATATTATAATTTATAAAACTTTTTAATAATAGTGACTAGGTGGTCATTCTAATTCTTTCAACATCTAGTTTAGTATTTTTGTTTCATTTTTTTTGTATCTAATTAGATCTTTAAATCAATGTGCACTTGTGATTTACATTATTTTAAAAAAATAGTATAAAATTTTATTAAAAAGTTAATTTTTAAAATTGTTCTTACATTAATGTACTTTTGTGACACCTTATTTTGTCAATATCTTTCATATTTTTTTAAAAAATTTATCTAGCATTAAATTGAACAATTATTGTGTGTTTATACTTGAAAAAAAAATACTATCAAATAAATTTCAATTCACATTAAAAAATATTTTATTATAAGCATTTGTTTACTGTCCCAATGTAATTCATGTGTCTCTGTGTGTTCAATTGATGTATTCATTCTATGCTTTGCTAATCAATTATATTATAGATCAAGTATATGCATAATACATTCCTTCAATAAATTTTACATGGTAGACCTTGAGGGAGTATAATTGGTGGAGCAAGCCATTTATATTCAAGCATTTCATATGGTGTAACTTTTTTCCTGATTTATTCTTTGATTTTTGGAGCCCAAAAATGATTAGAGTGAGTATTTAAACCTCAAACAAGCAACCAAACATCAATCTAAGATCATTTTTTTCAAAAAAATATTTATTGGGATACCATTTTTTTATTTGTATGGCCCATGTAAAGAATAAAATTAGAAACAAATCATTTCAATCATTCTTTAGAAGATCTAGTGATCTGAGAGGTCATTGTATGCATATATTTACACATTCCCAATTCATTCTCAAAGCATAAGAAGCTTTCATCTAGCCTCTAAAATTTTTCCAGAGTCTCTTCAATGCACATGTACAACTTGGAAGACTAAAATAAAAAATTCTCCACCAAAATTTTTATTTAGAATCTTGCTCTGGCTTTAGTAGGCAATTTAAGGAGGATTTCCAAAATTTCAATTGATTTGGTAGCTTGTACCTACACTAGTAAATTATCAAACTTTCACTGATCACCATAATCAACTACAATAATATTATGAGGTAAGTACAATGTTTTAAAATTTTATTTAATAAATCTTTTATTTATTTATTATATACTTTTCAAGTAAGTAAGCCCTGGGTCCCACTTTGAATAGTTTTTTAACCAAAAAAGTTAAAACTTTAAAATCTGTTTATACATTTCAAATTACATGCAAATATTTATTATTTATTTATTTAATTAATTAAAAATCATTAAAAAAAAAAAAGATTTAAATATTAATTAGTTCATATCAATTTGTAATAAGGTTGTTAGATCAATTAGTGGACCTTATTTTGCTAAAAGCTTGTCATTAGGGAGGTCCTATGTTCAAAAAACCCTAAAATCAATTGTTTTTGGTTATTTTTTAATTTTATCAAATTAAATTTAATTTAATTTCATTCTTGGTTTGCATTCCAAGATTCATGTGTTCAAAACCTTACTTAACCTATCGACCTTATTTCAACATTTGATTTAGTCAAAACCTAGACCAGTAAAGTCATGTAACCAATTGATCCTTAGGTTTTGACACCTTTTAGATGTATATAAATGGTATATTTTGTGTTTTTAAACATCATATTATAATTTTTAAAATAAATTAATAATAGTGACTAGGTGGTCATTCTAAGTGTGATTCTTTTAACATTTAATTTAATATAATTTCATTTCATTTTTTGTATCTGAATAGATATTTAAATTACCGTAAACTTTTGATTTACATTATTTTACAAAAATAGTATAAAAACTCATTTAAAAAGTTAATTTTTAAAATTGTTCTTACATTAATGTACTTTTTTGACACTTGTGACACCTTATTTTATCACAATCTTTCATAATTTTTCTTGATTTATCTATCACTAAATTGAATAATTATTGTGTGTTTATACTTGAAACTTTTTTTTACTATCAAATAAATTTCAATTTACATTAAAAAAGCATTTGTTTACTATCCTATTTAAAGGGAAGCTATGGCTTTGCCTCACTTTTCGTTAGATGAATCTCAAGTGCTTAATAGAAATAACTATAATATATGGAAACTACATGTCAAATCCAAAATTATGGTCCAAAAGTTTTGGAATATTATCATTTAAATTAAAAAATCCCTTTTTGAATGACATGTGACCCCTAGATTTACTAATACATTTCAACAGATATTGTAAGAAGCTATGTCCATTATCGTGTGAAGTGTTAAGGATGAACTCCTCCACATTGATAATTAGGAGTCTCCTAGTGATGCTTTAAAACTCCTTGAATCTATTCATGAGGGCACTCATCTCTTGAATATTATTATGTTAATCCTTGAATTGCTGACTATACCTATGAAAGATGATGAGAAAGTTGTGAATTTTCTTATTAAAATTAAAAATATTAAAGCTTAGTTAGATGGATGTAATTTTAATTTTATTTAATATAAATTAATTTATTTTATCATTCAATTAAATATTTATGAAAAAATTAGAAATTTCATTTCAATTTTGAATTCTAAGTATCAAACTGAGCAAGATATCCCTTACCTTACCATCTTGTCTATTATTTTGATTCAAGAAGAATAAGTGATGATAAATTTTGATTGTAAAGAGTTTCAATTAGGCACTTCTCACTCTTAATAAAATTTTTGATAACACCAAAAATCATAAATCTAACCCTAATTCTACTAAAGGCAAATATAAGAATAAGAAATCTAGTAATAAGAATCATACACCTAAGTTTAATGGAAATTGTAATCTGTATGGTAAATTTGATCATAAAAGGAAAACATGTTATAAAAACAATGATATAAATAATAATAATTTTTTAAAAAATAATAAAGTAAAAAAATTTAATCAAAAGAATCAAAACCCTAATCAGAATAATAATTAGGATTCAAATGTTATTGCTTTATATGTTGTTTTATGTGCTTCAAATAAAAATGAATGGATTTTAGATAGCAGTGCATCGCATCATATGACATGCTTATATGATATTTTATGTGATTCTATAGATATCTATGAAAAAATTTGCTTAGGAGATAATTATTTTTTAGAAGTAATTAAACAAGGAAAAGTAGTGTTTTCAAATATTACTATAAATGATGTTTTCTATGTACCTAAGCTTAAAAAGAATTTGCTATCTTACTCTCAACTTACAAATGATAATTTTATTGTAACAATACTTAAATATAGTTGATCCATTATAAATTAGTCTAGTTGCTTAATTGGTGAAGGTGTTCAAAAGAATGGTTTATATATCTTTTCTCCCTAATCTACATGTTTTCTTTCATTGCATAGTAATAATGAATCTCAATTATGGTATGAAATATTAGGACATGTTAATTTTATAAAATTAAATGATATATCTATAAATAATATTATTATTTTACTTCCTTCTATCCTTTCTCATCATAAAACTTTTGAGGGTTGCTTATGTGGTAAGCAACATATTAACCATTTTCATAAGAATCATGATGCGAATTCGATATATCCTTTACAATTGATCCATAGTAATGTTGTAAGACCTCTTAAAGTTGTATATCTTAATATTTCTTTTTATTATATTAATTTTATTGATGATTACACTAGAATGATAGTCTTTTTTCATTAAAAAAAATATGATGTGTTATCTAAATCCAAGAAATTTAAAGTTAGTGTTGAAAATGCATCTATTTTTTATATTAAGAGATTAAGAATTGATAATGGTGGTGAATATGTTAGCAAAGAGTTTTAATTTTTTCATTAGTTTTGATATTTAAAGAGAACTAACAACTCCCTATTCCCCTCAACAGAATGGTATTGATGAAATAAAAAATTGCATCATCATAAAAATAGTTAGAACAATGTTGTAATATGTAAATATTCCTAAATTTTTATTAGCTAAAGCCATGAATATAATTATGAATATTATAAATAGAGTCCCTACGAAAGCTTTTCATATTTATACCCCTCTAGAAATATGGATTAAAAAAAAACTTAGTGTGGCCCATGTTAAGATTTTTAGCAGTCATGCTTCTCTCTTTGTCCCTAAAGTTAAGAGGAAGAAGCTTGATCCCACTTTTTATTATTGCATTTGTGTAGGATATGAAGGTAAGACAAAAGTTTAAAGAGTTTATGATCCTTCTAAATGTTAGATCATTGAAAATAGGAATATTTTTATTTCTAAAAAATTCTTTTTATGAGCCTGTTATGGATCCTCCTTAGTGTTCTTCTATTGATGGACCTGACTCTCATGTTTCTCCTTGTGATAAAATAGATGCCCTTGAGAAATTTAATCCAGTTATAGATAACTTAGAGTCTGAGGAAACCCATGAATTTAAAATTTAAGCTAATCGATCTAAATGGATAGAATCTTAAATTCAATCTTCTAATGTTGATAACCCTAATAAATTAATTATAAGTCAATATTCTTATCATGCATTAGTGACTATGTATGAATGTGAATCTCAATCATTTAAGGAATCCATTCAAGATGATAGTTAGAATGTTGTTGTGTAAGCTGAGTATAATACCTTAATTATAAAATAGACTTAGGATCTTGTCCCTCCTCCACCTAAAATCCATATTGTCAATTATAGATGGATTTATATGATTAAATATAATTTAATTGGTAAAATTGACAAGTTTATTGCTAGATTAGTTTCTCATGAGTTTACTCAAAAACTTGAGATTGACTATGTTAAAATATTTGTTCCTATAGAAAAAATGAGTGTTGTTAGACTTATTATTTATCTTATAGCCCAAAATGGTTGGGTTATCCACCAAATGGATGTCAATAATAAATTTCTAAATGATGATTTAGAAGAAGAAATATACATGACTTACCCTAGAGATTTTACTAACCCTAATAGAGAACATTATGTATGCAAGTTAAAGAAATCTTCGCATGGTCTAAAACAAGCTCCTTAAGCTTCGTATTTTAAGATTATTTATTTTTTCAAAGAATTAAGTTTTTCTAATTGCTATTTAGATAATGACCTCTTTGTTAAATTTTAAAATGGTCATTTGATTCTAATTGTATTATATGTTGATTATTTGTTGATTACTGGTGATCTAACTAGTTTAATTCATAAATATAAGGATAAACTAAGTCAAATGTTTGAAATAACTAATTAAGGCATTCTACATCATTTTTTAAGAATAATTATATTTCAGGATAAACATTCTATTATTGTATCACAATCTCAGTATGCACATAATCTTATTAATTTTAACATGCTTGATTGTAAATCTACCATTACTATTAAAGTTGGTATTAAATTGGATCTTAAACTTGCATGTAAAAAATCTAACCCTATTTTGTATAAAAAGCTTATTAAAATTTTAATTTACCTAACCATTACTAGGCTAGATATTTCATATGCTATTAGTGTTGCTTCTAAACTTATTTGGATCATTAAAAATTAGCTAAATGTGTTCTTCATTATATCAAAGGAATAATTAATTTTAGTTTATTTTATTCTTCCATTGATAATGTTAAATTATATAGTTATTTTGATGCTGACCATGCTAGTGATATTTTAGATCATAAATCTACTTATGAATATATGTTTAAGTTTGGTGTAGGTGTTATCACTTAGAGAAGCAAGAAGCAATCTCTCTCTCTCTCTCTCTCTCTCTCTCTCTCTCTAGAATATGAATATAAAAGTGTTATGGAAGTTATTAAATAATCCATGTGGCTATGAAGGCTATTGAGATAAATTCATTTAGATATTTTTTAGAGTACCATCCTTCATTATGATATCTAAAGTTGTATAGCTCTGGTAAAAAATATAGTACAATATCAAATAACTAAATACATTGAAGTTCATGTGCATTTTATCTAAGAGAAAGTCCTCAATGGTGATATTAATCTATAGTTCTATCATAAACATAAACAAGTGGTAGATATCTTCACAAAACCACTTGGTGCTAGCAAGTTTTTTAGTTTCATGCAATGTTGGGCCTCTCAGAGTTGCCATTGAGGGGGAGTGTACATGATAATACGAATTCCTAATGGCCATATGTTACTTCTTCTTTTATATATTTCTTCTTATTGTAAATCATTTTAAAAAAAATGTATTGAAGTCATATGATTTAAGTAAACTTCATGTGGAAGTTTTACTTTTGTACCCCCAATACATTAAAAAATATAATTTGTAATGTAGATCCTTATGTTATAAAAGGCTCAAAATATGTTTACTGATTTTTTATAAGAAACAATGAGATGTAATCTCACAAACATGCTAGCCTAAACTTACTATCAAGTAGTTTATGGATTATAATTCTTTTTGTTTCAAAAGGTGACTTTTGGCATGATAAAGGTTTTAAAATCCTTCAATTTTGCACATAGTATAATTCCTTTATGGTGACTATAGCTTTTATCTCCACTTAACATTAAGGGGAAGTGTTAAAACATTTAATGACTTAGTGGTGATTATTTAACCCTTAGTCTATATTAAGTGATTTATTAAATAATAATAATAATAATAATATTATTATTATTATTATTATTTATATTAACAAGACGTAGAAACCTCGTGAACATAAATAAACATTATTACAATTATTTAATAGTTATCAATCGTTAATTTAATGACTCTTCGATATGGTTGGACCCATTATTCATAACGGTCACCTCCCTTCAAAATCCATTACAAAATAATGTTTACCCTATTGGTTATTCATTCATTCATGGAATAATTCATGGGAATTTACTCAAGAGTTTTGTGAAGGCTATTTTGGAGAGGAGAAGTGAGAAAAGAAGTTGTATTAGGGTAAAAATATTTATCGATATATAAAAATCAATTTTGGTGGATTTTTTTACCTCATAGAGGTTTTCCCATGGTAATTCATGTGTCTCTATGTGTTCAATTGATGTATTCATTCCATGCTTTGTTAATCAATTATATTCTAGATCTTGTATATGTATAATGCATTCCTTCAATAGATTTTACTAATTTGGGGTTAAGAACATTCAACATAGAGGGAAGAAATACTACAATAGTAAATAATCTATTTAATACATTTAAGACAATAGGCAATAAAAATTGGAAAAAAAATAGTAATATGGAAAAATAAGTAATAATGAAATCTATAGTGAGTAAGTCAACATCTAAAGATCAAATTCTTAGTGAAATAAGTAAATACTTGAATTAAAATAGAAAAAATCTAATAAATGTCATAATAAAAAGAACAAAGATTGATGACCCTTCACTCACATATTATTGGGCATTTAGTGGTGACTCCTATGAAAATGTAAGGTATTAGTTGAAAGAACAAGACATTTAATTTAAAAAATTTGGCACGAAAACAAAAGGGTCTCATCTAATGTAAAATATATTAAAATAACAAAAGGATGAAAATCCATGAGCCACATGTAAAACATTTTTTAGACATGACCTAAATATAATTTTATAAAAAGTTTATTAAAAAATTTAATGGTGAATTGATAATTAACCAAAGGTCATTTGAGATGCACAAGCCTTTCTATGTTAAAATCAACCAAGCATGCACAACATATTTTTGTAGGGTATATGTTGAATTTTTTATGCACTTTGATGTTTTTTATATACATTTTACTTTACATACTAACAAGATTTTGAAAGAATGTATGGTGTATTCCCCACCTAAGACATCAGGATAATTAATCCAAAGTCTTTACTATCAAAGATCTAAGGGATAATTCTTTTTCCAAAAAATGTTTAGATGGAACATGTAATAGTTATGGTGGTTTCTCAAATTTGATGAGTTATATACATGAAGAAATTTCACATGAATTTGGAAAGCAATTGTTGATTATAAAAAGTACAAATTTGTAAAGTATGTGTTAAAAGATAGAAAAGAGTCATCAATATATGAATTGGTTACAACCAAAATTTATATATCTGATTTCATATTTGAATTAAATAATAATATTATCTACCAATATAGAAGACACACCCCTAAATCAAAATGGTTATTTAATCAATTCAAGGTATGTAAAGACAAGTTCCCATTTGGGACCATTATTTTAGTTGTAGAATTTGCTAAAAACTACACACTACAACCATATAATGAGGTTCAATCCTAATACTATAATTCAATTCAAGTGTGATTTTTTGTTCATATTACATTTAAACATGTATCTAATATCATATATGACAAAAAAAGTATTTTTAAGGAGTACCACTTTTATATGAGTGATGACATATCACATTATATAGAGTTTCTCCAAGGTTGTTTTGAGACAATTTATATAAAGATGAATGGAAGAGGAATCATGTTTGATACACACTACATTTGATCATACAATTTTTCAAGGCAGTTTAAGCATTATCAAATGTTTTAATGGTTAAGTAGAATGCATAAGAAGAATGGTGTTCAACATTTTTGGAACTTTTTTGAGATTGGGCATGGAAAAAGGGAACATAATGATGCATGTGCATGTGTAAAAAGAGGCCTTAAAAAAGAGTAGGCAATGCACAAGGATGGTGCTAATTTGATTGATGCTTCAAGTATTATGACTTGGTGTAATGAAAATATTTTTCATGGATCTGATAAACATTAAATTATGTGAATATTATTTTGGTTAATAGAAGAATACCACAAGGAAATGTATGAAGATTATAGTACAATACCTAGATCAAGTGTTTTACACTCCATTCAAATCTCAAATTCAAGTTCATACACTATTTATACTAGGGATATGGCATGTTTTTGTTTCAAATTTATGGAATTTAATTAAAATCAATTTGAATCAAAATAATGGGTTGACGAATGGTATTTTAGACCCATATCACCTATAAAGAATAGCCATTCACTACAATAATTAATGGATCATTAAATGGCATCATCAATTTACTTTGACCACATATCAGATCTTATGAAACCAAGTACAATTTATTCTTTAATTAAATATACAACCTTATTAAGATATTAATGATATCTTTATTTTTTCCTAGATGTGCTTACAATTTCATTATACTTTAAATGCAGGGCATGTTTTTACAGTCATTTCACCTAAGGATAATAGTGAGGGAACAAACTACTACTTGTGTTGTTATGTAGAGGACAAAAAAATTAACCACAAATGTTATGGATGGAGAAAAGCTAATTTATCCCACTGGATCGATAGTGGTTACAACAACCTAGATTCATAGGTATTATCATTAAAAAAATATTATTTGAAGACTTTGAAACACACAGAGTGGTGTTTCATTATTCAAATTTGGTTATTACTACAAATATTCAAATGATCAGATATCATGGAAATCCTCACAATAGAACTTTGTGTAAAATGCATGCATTTGACCATGAAGCGATTATTGAAACACTTAAAAATAGAGATGATCATTGAGGTACGTTAAATTGAATTGGTAAGTTTATCTGATGTTTGAAATTGATATAGTAAATTTATTTGACTTAAAGTATCTTAATTTTAAATTATTTTATCATTATGTGTTTATTTTTGTTTAAAATCTTTACTAACAATTTTAATGTAGGTTAGTGGCACTAGATGAGCTTCCACCTTCACATGGTTAGTTCCACAAGTAGAGAATATTATCTTCTTGAAATGAATATAATCTAAAAAATAATTCATAGTAATGTTATCTACATTAAATAAATAGGTTTTCACCTTCTCTCTATTTGTCATTTCAAGAAAACATGAAAATAGTTTTATTTATGCCTTTATTATGGTATCGAGTTAGAGAGAATCCTCTTGAGATTTATTAAAGGACTCATCCATGCATGTGTATGAGTTGATGGTTTATCTCTATCGCTCATAGTTCTCTTATAATGCACGATGGAATTTCACTCAATTTTCACACTCAGAGATGTGCGGGTTCTCTTAAGGTTTGATCAACTTCAACCTTCACTATTAGGGCAAGACCAAGACTGAGAAATAGTTGTTATATCCTTAAAACACCTATATAGACATGTCCACATAGATGGTTCATTTATTGGTCTAATTATTTAAAATATATGACCCATGTTAACCCATTTTTAGCCAATTTTGAAAAATTTGGTTGAAAGAGAAACCTCATTGATGCATCTTATGTAGGTCGAGTTAGAAATAATCCTACTAGTATTTCTTAGAGGACTCATCCATGAACATGTAAGAGATGATGATTTGTCTCTATCCATCATGGTTTTCCTGCAACACACGATGAAAGTTTACTCATTTTTTAAACTAAGGGACAAGTGGATCCTCTTAAGGAATGCATTCAATCAACTACAACTTTCTCACATAGGGCCTGATCGAGACTAGATAGAATTTGTTCTTTCCTTAAAATTTCCATCCAAAAATGTCCACATAGATGGTTCATCACTTAGGCTAACATGTCACAATATAAAGCTCCCATTGACCAACGTTTAGCTCATTTTGAGAGATTTAGCCTTGAGAGAAACCTCATTGCTACATCTCATCTATATTGGATTAGATAAAATCATCTCATAATTTATTATAGGACTCATCCATGCATGTGTAGGAGCTGATGGATCATCTCTATCCCTCATGATTATCCTACAACACATGATTAAAGTTCACTCACTTTGCACACTCAGGGACAAGTGGATTCTCTTAAGGGATGCATCTAATCAAATGTAACCTTCACACTCTAGGCCCAATCGAGATTGGGCAACATCTAGTATAGCCTTAAAATTTCCATATAGATGTTTCTACATCGATTGTTCATTTATTGGGCTAATGAGTCTCAATATACGACCTCTACTGACCAAATTTTGGCCCATTCTAAGAGATTTTGTGACGAGAGAAACCTCATTGATGCATCTCACCCATCTCAAGTTAGATAAAAGTCTACTTTCTTATAGGACTTATCCATGCACATGTAGGAGTTGAAGACTCATCTCTATCCCTCATGATTCTCCTAAAATTCTTGACCAAAGTTTGCTCCATTTACACACTTAGGGATGAGTGGATTCTCTTAAGGGATGCATCCGATCAACTACAACCTTCACTCTTAGGGCTTGACTGAGACTGGACAATGGTTTTTCTATCCTTAAAAATACCATCCATATGTGTTTGCATAGATAGTTTATTGATTAGGCTAATGAATCATGGTATATAACCCCCATTGACTAACTTTTGGCCCATCTTAATATATTTGGTTGCAAGAGAAACCTCAATGCCATGACTTACCCATCTTAAGTTAGATAAAATCTTTCTAGGTTTTCTTAGAGGACTCATCCATGATGGCTCATATAATCCATCATATTTATCTTGAAATGTGTGACTGAAGTTGGAGGAGGATCTTAACCGAAATTGGGCACTATAAGCTTGCTAAAACTTTGAACTACCTATTATGCATCAAATTCATTAAGAGGGAGATGTTGAAGACATTTAACAAGCATAAAATGACAAAAAATTAAGGGGTTATTACAGACCTTGTGGAAAATAATCATGGTTTAAAATGTTTCCAACTTTAAATAAGACCTTTTTAGGTGCTCTCAGCCTATAGGCTACCATGAAACCTTGGGCCATTCTAACAGCCTTGTTTCTTATGATTTATCTTTTCAAATGCTCTAAAAATTAGATGAAAACTAAGATATGATGTATATAAATTATTCTGGAAGGTTATACATGATTTGGATGTGTGAGGAATCATTAATAGGAGTTTTAAGACTGTTTATCTTTAAAAACCCTGTTATTCTTATCAAATTAAAACTGTCAAGAAAGATTTTAGTAGTTTTAGAGACCTAGAAAAAAAGGAGAACATTTGAAACATGAAAGGTAAGGTGTATAGTTATTACAAAAAACTTGAATCCATGATAGGATATTTATTACCAAAAACACATTATATATACCTTGATGGATGATGCTCCTACATCACTTGATGACCTTTGGGACTTCTTACTCTTTCACTTTAAACACACTCTTTCTAGGTTTGATTTTCAATGAGTTTATTATGAATTTTCAATTAGACTATCACTAAAATATCTAATACTAGCAAAGGAGGTCTATTTGTGAGAAATAAATCATAAACTAAAAAATGTCAAGTCAAATTTTTCCATAATACTTTAATGTTGTTTGGATTTACTTTTTTGGTTTTATGCTCAATCACTTTATTCATAAGTTTTATAAATAAGTTTAGGAGAATTTTTTTAGATTTTGGGTGAGGTTTTAAAAATTTTCTCATATTAAATCTTTAGTTATGTTCTTAGACAACTTGTGGAAGCTATTAGTTTGGGGCTAGGTAGGTAGCAACTAGTTTTATTTTTGGATGTAGACCATTCCAAAAGTAGTGATCTGAATTCTTTGAGTTGGGGAATCATTTTAATGTTTGGTTATGGTAGATTTTATACACCACTTTTGAAGATAATTTCTTAGCACATTTTTTAGATAAGTCACATAAATCGTAAATCTTATTGCTATGGAATATGTGATGGATATAACATTTTAGGGACTAATTGCATAAGTAACAAAACCTATGGTTTAGGTGTGGCTAAAAATGGATCTGCTTGGTATTTTCTATGGAAGAGCTATGGAATATACTTCATCTACGTCATTTTATTATTTTTTATGGAAGACCCACTTTTCCTATCAAATAATGTTTTTTTTTTTTGGTTATTGAAGTGTATCTACTTAATCTATAGAAGAAAGTTTTTCTTAACTCCATTTTTTTCAAATGCTCTTCTTTGTATAGATGATTATTTTTTAATTTTCAAATATGTTATCAATATATATGGTTTTGGTAAGTATGTAATATTATATTTCTGATTTAAAATGAGAAAGAAACCAATTGGAATTGTTGGTTTCTTAAGAGATTAGGTCTAAAACTCTAAAACCCTATTTTAGGTTTATAAGCCTAATAGATCACTCAATAAGTCAAAATACTAAATCCACATTTAAAAACCCTTAAATATACTTTATAAAGGATATTTAACAATTAAAAAAATTAATAAATACTCAAAATAAAGTTTTTACATCATTAACAATAAATTTTGCCCTAATCCATACTTGATTGTCTTGGAAAATAGACACCTATATGGAGTCTAAAACTCAATCTTCAATAATATAAGCTAAAATATATTTTGGGGATTGAAACCAGTTTGAACACTTGCCTTAATCAACCTAAAATCTACAAACCAAAATTGAGGGGATTTCACTAGTTACAAATAAAAGTAAAGGTCATTTTATACATAAAACCTTGTTTTACACCTAGTAGGGCTAATGGCTACTAATAGGTCAAAACACAAAATACTACTTTAAAAATGTAAATAACTCCCCTAGGAAGTTTACACATGCATAAAAAATGTGTTCCAAACTTAAATTCACCTTTCTAGACTTAGATTTGAAATTTTTGAGGCAAAATTCCCTTCTCATTATCAAGAACACTAAGATATCAAGGGTTTCATAAACTTAGTTAGTCATAAATGCTATTGTATGTTATAATTTAACCAAACCAATTTTATCTTTATATAAACTCCTTTGTCTAGCTATCCACCAAATTTGGTGATATTTTGAGGGTTAACTTGATATATATTGACATTTTTTGTCTTTTCAACCCTAGAATAAGGTTTCTCAGTCTTCTCAAAAGCTGAGAGCTTCTAAATAATGATTCATGAAGACTAACACATTTTGTATCAATATAACACCTATACTAGATTCTTTGGATACCCATTTAACTATTACAATCCTCAATTTTGACTCATGCACAAATTTATATGAGTTTCAAGTAGCTAAAGTGATTATACACACATATAAAATAAGGTATACCAGGTATTTAATGAAACAACTTCAATTTGAGCACAAACCCAATCCAATATTGGATAAATAAACTTCATTAATGCAATGAAAAACATGATTACACATTATTCAAGCAATATATTCTTTTAATAACAAGAAATTTTGCATTACAAACCCTATTATGAACTAGCAAACTGTGCATCACTCTCTCTCTCTAACCCTATTAATAATGATTCTTGTCCTTCTTAAGCTTAAATTCATCCTTTTACATCTCCCATTAGTTATGAATGATTTATATCTCTTCATTATCACCCATCTAAACTTAATAATTTTCTAAACTTGTCTCATATTCTTCTTTATTCGCTTGGGCTTTCTTTAGCAAATTGACTAACAAAATATTTTTAGACCCTATGGACAACTACGATCTTCAAGACCCTATAAACAACTATGATATTTAATGTAGTTAGAACCCTTTTTATACATGTATAACACCATTATAAACCTATTAGACTCTTAATAATTTACAAAACATTACAGTTTATCCATAACCTTACATATTCATATTTGAAAATTCAAATTAAACTTTTGGTGGGAAAATAGCAAAGTACCATCTAGGATCTATATTTCACTCTTTGAAGGCCAAGTAAGGCCTCTTATTGAGTAAATGCAACCTATAGGACCTCAAAGACACTTAAACAAGGACCTTATTACATGTTGGCAGGATGCTCCTACATCATCACTATACCTCCTAACAACTATGATCAAGTACAAATTATAATATTTACATCCCTGAAATTGATCACAAGTCCACTTACATCACAATTACAAATTGATATTTAATTAAATGTAAATGAAACAAGTAAATATTAAATTGGTCATATATCACTAGACCTCTTAACAATGATGATTAAGTAAAACTTATAATATTTATGTCCCTAAAATTGTTCACAAGTCTACTTACATCACAATTACAAATTGATATGTAATTATATGTAAACGAAACAAGAAAATAGTAGATTGCTCTTGCATCACTAGACCTCCTAAAACTATGATAAATTACAACTTATAATATTTACATCCATGAAATTGATCACAAGTCCACCTACATCACAATAAAAATTTGATATGCAAATAAATGTAAATAAAATAAGTAAATAGTAAATATCATAGGTAAATGTAAAATATACATAATGATGAAGCACCTAAATTAGAGAATAATGTGGATTTTTTTAACCCCATATGAAGTAATAATGATCATTAACCAATAATATGTTTAAACATTGAATGATCAAAATAAAAATATGCATATCTAAAGGAATCATATTATCAAATAGTATATATGTGATACATGTAAATTTTTATGTCATAATTTGACATAAACAATAAGACATATATCAAGATAAAATGTAGACCATAGTATTTACATAGATAAAATGTGTCATATATGCATACAATGTGGGCCATATTAGCATACAAAATTGATTGTGCTTACAACTAGATCCCTAACACAAAAACTAGCTCTCCTCCTCATTGCCTCCAAATAAATTACACTTTGTTGGCATAGACATAGACTTAGGGGTGTTGGATGCCTCAATACAAGGATATAATATCCTCTCAGTATGTGATTTAGCTCTTGATTCATCGATAACCTATAAACAATGTGTCTATAAAACATATGAAATATAAAAATTAATGAAAAAAATTATATATTAAAAATTTGATAATTTTTTCCAAAACACAATTTTGTAAAATGGATCTATATTCACCATATTCTATATAAATGGTTTTCTAGGGATATGATACCACATATACATATAGGATGGGGAATCTTATGGAGCATACATATATTTTTAGATCTACATGTGCATACAATTATGTAAATATGACATAGAATATCATTGCTTAATGCTAAAAATAATTTTACTATGTGTTCTCACCAATCTCTATCCCTGAATCATGACCTATTATAGAGATAGTGGATCCTTTGATATAGCCACAACATCAAAAAAACCTTCTTCTCATCCATGAGGGGTACCCATAGCATCCCTCATCATTTATAAAACCAATAAATGAATATTGTGTGAATCTAATGAACATGATTAAAATCTATGACTATAATATATATCTTAAAACATATTTTTTTGTTCAAAGTACAATAAATGTACATGAATAAATATGTAATTTAAATTTTTTTAAACCTATGTATAGAGTACACTCATGCCAATTTTGCCCTCTACAATAAAGCCAAGGCCTGTTGAGCTACCCAAAATAATAAGTTCAATTAAATAAATACATACTAGAAAATAAACTTAATATTATATTACAAACAGAAACAAACTATAATTAAAATTAAACCTATGTATCAAATATAGATGGTGAAGTTGATAAATTATGCACAATAGGTTGACATATCTTGATATGAGTCAATGAAACTAGTACATCTAAAATGGTGTTTGGCATGCTAGTTTCATGTACTACAAAAGCATTTAGAGGTGGCATATGCTCTGGCATGCATTACTAAAGCATTTACAGGTGGCATACACTCTGACATGCTACTCTCCATAAATATACTTTGTGTATGTCACACTTGAATATGAGATCTTGTACACTTCCTCCCACATGATGTGTAATGTTGCACAATAACTATAACATGAGTAGGAGGAGGCACACTAACACCTATACCAACACCACTATTGCCACTCCCACTACCACAAATACCACTAACACCAACATCACTAGCATCACTAGCATCACTACCACTAGCACCACATGTATGTTGAGTAGAAGTCTTAAATGTATGCATAACATACTCAATCATAACTTCTATCAGAATCATAATTACCTCAAATGTGTTTATCTATAAATTACAATGCATAATTTTAGGAATAGAGGCATGTGATATTGTCCTTTTATTTCTCTAAGCTTGGTTATGATGGTTTTGGTCTTGCCTAGCACCAGGTCTATAAAGTGAAGACCCACCTCCCCTACCTTGGGAGGCCTTCCTATCAAAATAGTTTAGAATTTCTTGCAACACAAACTCATAATATAATTTTTTCAAAAATTATAATGGAACCACATTATTATTTCATAGAGGCTCATCAAACACCATCCACCACCTATCCAAAAAGTTAATTTTCATCTCTCATGAACACACCAATCAATACTATTATGTTTGCAATTCATTGGTCGAGGTTGGTTGGTTTTAGGCTTAATAAACAAAGTGCACACAACTTATTTTTTTCTTAACATATTCATATGGCAATTTTTCAAAATAATTTTTTTTCATGGCCTCTCTTCAATGCAACATTGCATCAAGTTGTGAAGTTACATTTCCCACTTCATTAAAAATAGTCTCTAGTGTATTGTCAAGTGAAATGTGTGCACTACCAGCTAAAGAGTGATGCAAACCATTGATGATTATTTATAATTTTTGACATTTTGAATTGTATTGTTCATATAATTAAAATTCTTTTTATGAAAAATAATATTATTTAGGATTTTGTCTAACATTTTATTCATGCAATAGAAATACAGGTTTTTTAGGTAACACAAGACAATCCAATGCAAAACTAAAATCAAAATCCTTATTGCATAAAAAAATATAAATAGAAATGGAAAAATTAAAATCTAAAAATCAACATACATGGCTTAAAGAAACTTGAATACTAAATCTCATTGGAAAGATATAAATATAAAGCACGCACATGAATCTACAAGAAAAAATGCAAAGAGAGGAAAAAAAACTTTCAAGAGCCATGGGTTTGAGATGTAGACAAAATGAAATGAAAAAATTAGAAGGGAATACACCCTTGTTTCTTTGCAAAGGGTATATGCCCTTAAGGCTCAGGCACAAGCCTGAGCCTTAATTTTTTTTAAAAAAAAATGGGAGTATGCCCTTTTTCAAAGGACATACACCCTTTATAAAAAAATTAAAAGTTGAGGGAATGTTATACTTTTTATCCCCCAACTTTGTATATTGACCCCAAAGGAAAATTGTGTTGTACACACTTAGGTTAACACACTATATGCATAAGCAAATGTTAGAACAACAAATATAAGCTATGAATAAATACATAATGTAAGATCCCTACTCTAAAAATGAAATACACCTTCAATGATCAAAAGGGAGAGATGTCCACACCTCCACTTACCAATTTATATATTATCCTTTTCATGTATGTATTTTTTTTATTATGGGTGATCAATGAAGTTTGTGAAATAACTCTAACACCATGTCATCATGTCAATTGGATGATTATCTTGATGAAGGTTGATGATTCCCAATGCTATCTCACTAAAAAAATGTAGAGTTTCCTTAGGCAAATTAGGTTTGTTCTAAAGTGAAGGGCTTGATCTCAATTTAAAGAGTTTGATCAAGAGGAATGGACAGTGGATCTTGATCAAATTTTGATGGAAAAATATGAGTCAAAATAGACACATAAGGATGCCCTTAGGGGTAATGAATTGATACTCATACTATAATAAAATTATATTGGATTAGATTGATTGGATATGGATATGGATTAGATGATATTGGATTAAATAGGATTCAAGATTCATGTTATATCTACACATGTAGGTAGTGTAAATGTGTAGTTAGATATGGAATGTTAGTTAATATAAATTTATGGTGATGAAGGATGTTAATGTTGGGAACATGCTACCAAGATTGTACAAATTATAATTATTTGACCAACCTTATTTTTGATGTAGCATTGATAGGATGCACCATGATGTCATTGTTTCTATATTCCAAAGGACTAACTCAGATACAACAAACAAGAAAACACACAAATGAATAAGCATGTTGGGTGAATATTTTGTCATCAAGTAATTGACGGAAAAATGGGTGTATCGACCATAACACAAGGAGATGTATACAATAAAAAGTGTAGGTTTACTACAGCATAGTGAGATAAATCTCTCCTCTCATCAAGGGGAGGTTCCCTATAAACTACTTATATTATTAATATGAACTAAAAATAGACACAGGGATGAGATCACACCATCCATCTCTCTTTTTTAAGAGATGATGTTTACAAGGCAAAAGAGAAATCCTGGGTAATGACTGAAAGCATTTTTCTCCTTTTAGAAATAATGTTCAGCAAACCGCAAAAAAACTTTCTAGGTAGTAAGTGGATCCACGAGAAACCCATGAAAACACAAAGTCTTTCATTGCTCCCCTTACTGATTTATAGTGTATATAATAGTAGAATGAAGTGCAGACTAAGGTCTTCACCGAAAACTACAATAGAGCATAAGATCACAAAGGATAAAAGTAGTTCAAAGCCTTTCTAAAACCCTTCTCACTAAAACATGAAAAACATGAACTAAAAGTAATTATAGCAGCATAAAATCTTCATAATTAACTTTAGAATATCTTCAGATAATTTCCACACACTTTTCTTGTTTAATCAAATAGATGAGAGATTATTAGAAAAAGGACATAAGAACAATCTCCTAAATAACACAAGTTATTCCAACACAAAGTCTAAAAGTAACCGGCTTTCTCATTCATTCAAGAAAATATGATTTACAATCTAAGCTCAAAGTCTCAAGAAGCATTTCAATTTTGGCAGAGTTTTTGTTCTCAATTATCAAAAGATCAATCCATTACAAAAGAGGCTCACTCTATATATAGGGAGAAGCCTTGAGAATTGAGAAAAAACTTAAATATTATAACCTAGTCAAAGATGAGAGTCTTTGTTGACTTTGGGACTTTCTGAATTTTTACATGTATTTACACATAAAAAAATTACATGTGCAAATGTCCCAAGTCAATTACAAAGTGCATTTAAAAAATGGAGAATAACGCATGGAAGAATAGTTTCAATTTTTATCGCCAGTCTTCTTCATATGAGCATCGTACATGGAGATAGTTGCTTGTATCCCGATACTCTTTGGAGTAACAGTATTCTTGAGAATCACCTTAGCCCTGACGGTGGCATCTCTTACTGATTTGATTGATTTCATGTGACTAGTTAACCTAGTTTTTAGATTATCCAGAGTTAACTGATTATCCAGGACATTGTCCATAGAGCATTCTCCTCGAATTCTTTTCAAAACATACCTTCAAACTACTAAATCATTTATTCTAATGAAATGAATTGGTTGTCTTGAGAGGTAATTTTGTAAGTCAACTCCTCCAATTTATGCAATAGACTGATATCACTTTGTTCACTGAGATCCTTGGAAGATTTGAGGTCGCTGATCAATTCCTTAAGCACCCAGCTCTTATATATCAATGCTTCTTTAGTTTCAATATAAGAGTCCCTATCAGCAATGACACCAATTGATACCAGAGTGCATATTTTTAGCTTCTTCATATCATTCCATTTTTCAAGATATTTATCTATGCTTTCAACATCCTAAGAAATGATATTGATAAGATCATCTAGTTCTATTCTCATTTTCTTCATTTTGCCCATCTTCTCAGACAACTCTATGAACAAGGAAATCCCCTGTGCATGCATCTTGTCCAAGTAGTCTTCAAGTACTTTCCCCTTGAGATAGGTCCTTTATAATTTTTGAATGATGGGATTGTCTATGGAGATAGCCTCTGGAGTTACTACTGCTAGAGTGAAAGTGATTCTCTTTATCACTGCAGTCAATTGTTCCACCATCACCTTCTAATGATCCTTCATTTCTTTTTCCCTATCAAATTTTTGAACCATAATATCTATTGCTAATTTCAAATCACTCTTAGCACTTTTGTGAGTTATCTTCCCTAACTCAACTTGAGATATAGAGTAGTTGCTTATATCAAAATTTTCAAGAGTTGCATCCTATGGAGGTTTGGCTATTTCCAAATATTTTTGCCCCTTATCTCCAATCATCTTTGAAAGGATCTTTGGCTTCTTGGAGGTCTTAGCTTTTACTGGCACCATTTTACTAAAGTCAAAGTCATCTAGAGAGATGGCTTTTTTTTCCTTTTGGGTGTAAAAGTTGACAACCACAGTGGGAACACAAAAGTACTTACATTAGGAGCAATCTCCATTATTAGAGTTACTGGAGTCGCACTTGCACCAATGGTGGAAAAAATGGGTGGAGTATCAGTAAGAGCTGCACCTTTTATTGAATAATCGAAAGTAGAACTATCTCTGATGTCAAAATATGGAGATGACAAATTAGGGATTGACCTAGAGGAACAAAGAATACCTCTAGAAGTACTTTGGGGGTCATTAAAAATAATTTTGGAAGGAGAGGTTGCTCCAAAAGAGGGAACACTGATTGGAGAAGCAGGTGAAGAAGCTACAATAAGTGTGCTAGGTAGGGAAGAGGAGATTCCTATTTCTAGTTGCACACCTTCTTGCAGAGAGAGAGTTTCTATTTCCTATTGACCTACAAGCCTATCATCAATTTCCATCTATTCTACTGCTGGTTCTTCAGCGGTTTGCTTCTCAACCTCCATATCTGTTATTTCTGGCTATTTTTTTATGACTCTTGATTTCTTTGTTACAAAAATGATCCTAGGCTTATGTGGCCTAGAAGGAGAAGGAACATCACTTTTATTCTTCATTCTATTTTCCGCTCTTCTTCTTATTTCTTCTTGAAATTTAGATTCTAATGTTGTAATGAACTCTTTCAAAGTGATTCCATTATTTTGTAACCAATCATTGGTGTTTTCCAATATTAGTTTGAATCTCATCCTCAAGGAAGTCAACTCCTTCTGAGACCATTGGATCAAGGGAAGAGGGGCATTGGTGACTTGTTTAACATGATATCTATTATTGATCAAATCTCTGCCATCCACTAGATTTACAAGGATATCAGTGAGCCTCAGATATTCTATTTACTCAAGAGACAATCTACTATAGTCCATCTTTTTTATGTCTTCTATTGTCCTCAAATCAATCCAAACATCTTCGATCATAGGCTCATGGAACTGGGTCTTCCTCCTAATCATGTCCTTCACAGGTCTGTAGTCAAACTTTAGTCTCCTTTTGAAATACTTCATGGTTACAAGTTAAATTTTAGTTTCCATTACTCTAGCTTTTGCAGTGGTCAATACTGAGAACCTACTAATTTCAATTGGGAACATGAAACTAGGTTTCTTGAGTTCCATCTACTTATTGTGTATGACAATAATTTTCCTACACAACTCCATCAAGACCAATTTGTTTGAGGGGAATCTTGGGAGCATATAGGAATAACCTTGGAAATAACAAAAATAAGGGAACTGTAAGAACATACACTCAAAGTCATTCACAACAGTCCAAGCTTCGTCTGACACTCTTTTCTATTCTAATTGGGGATCAAAAAGACACAAAAAATACCATGAAAAAAGTATCATTTACCCTCCTAAAATGATGGATAGAACCCTTCAATGTCAACTGAGGGTAATATTGATACATTGAGGTTATCTTCCTATCTCCCTATGATGTTAAACCTGGGAAGGTTCTCATCAATGCTTGAATATGTACCAGGTATGAAGTCATGTAGAATTTGGAGGTAGTGGATACTTTTATCAATTGCTCATGTAGAGCATTGCTGATTTGTTATTCCTATAAAATGACTTGTTTGCCCTGGAGAATTATCTTAACAAAGGGGTACATCCATTTATGAAATTGAGAGGAAGAAGGTAAACCTCATACTCTGTTGAGAAGAGTGATCAAGTCACCAACTTCTTCTATAAAATCACTCCTTAAAAAGTTTCATGGCCATCTGGATAAGTTCACTCTGGGATTTTTGAGCCATCCATTATTGATCACTTTCTTTACCCTTTCAAGATATTTGTCATATTATTTTTGTGCTTCAATGAAGTCAAGATTCAACACTTCAATAGTGGGAGGGCACATGAACACTCTGTTGCTGAACTCAGGGTCTAGTCTAATTACTACATTACCAATAGCATCTAACATAGCCTTGGTATCCTTGTTGTAGAATTGAGCCCACTAGAGAACGAACTCTGTGTGGTGAGCTGTTACAAGAAAAGAGGAAACTAGATGGATATTAATCTCAATTATCCTCTTCATTTCATGGCTAGGATTGCTTGATTTGGTTCTTTCTATGAACTCAGCCATATCCATGTGCTCGATCTTTGTATCCCTAATGTCATCGACATTAGAAGTAACTGAGGTGATTGGAAAAACACTTTGGTACTTGTACTTCATTGTCTTTGAATTCTTTAGAGAAACCTCAGTCATCTAGATGAGCCTTTGTCAAAAGTATGTTGATGAAGAAGGATCTTGGAGAGAAACTGCAACAAGAATCATAATCATGCAATTAGGGGAAATATTGGCAATCTGGGAAAATTGCACATTGGATGATCACGACCATGTGAATGCACTTGAAAGGGCTAAGGCACGAGCAGGTTAGAAAGTTAAAGGGAAGTAGGCTCAAGAAAATAAAAAAATTGAAATTTCATAGAGTTAGGAAAAATATAAGAAAAGCATAAATAGGAGGCAAAAATTGCCGCCCTTACATGTGGGGGAAGGCCTTTTGCATAGGCGACAAATTTTACCACCTGTGCATGTTGGGGATGGATTGTTTGCATCGGCGGCAATTTTTGCTGCCTTTACACGTTAGAGGGAAGGTCTTGTGTAAGGGTGGTGATTTTCACTACCCTTACACAAATGGCAAAGGATTTTTAAGGGTGGTGAAAATCACCGCTGTTACACTAGTTTGATGGTTATGTGTAAGGGCAGTGATTTTCACCGCCGTTACACTAGCTAGAGCGGTTGATGGGTTATGCGGGGGGTTATAGGATTTCACCTAGATCACCTCCTCAAGGAATAAAGGGAGGAGGGGGAAGAAAAATACAAGATAAAAAAACCTAAACAAGAAGAGGAAGAAGAAACCAAAACCCTGAGAAAGAGAAAAATAAAAATGAAATGAAAACCTAGAAACTAAAAAGAAGAATGCAAAACCCTACCTGGAAAATCACAATCCCAAGCTTGAATCTAAAGAAATCATGATTCCACTCATTTGCATGATCGACTGGATGTAGGGAGGAGGATAAGATAAATTGAAATGAAACAAATGAGGTGAAAAATGGGTTTAGAAGGTTGAAAAATGACTCTAACCACTAGGTGTGCACAGCCATAAATGTCACATGTGAAAACTGAGATCATGCAAAGGTGGTAATTTTTTCCACCTCTACATGTGAGGTTGAAGAAGGATGTAGGGGCAGTGATTTTTCCACTCCTACATAGAAAAATGCAAGGGCATCAAAAATCACTGCCTATGCATGGACGGACGAAGAAAATGCAAGGGCGACGATTTTTGCTGCTCCTGCATGAATGGATGTAAGGGTGGTGGAAATCACTACCTTTGCATGGGAACTTGAAAAACCACATGCAATGGTGGCAAAAAATTCTACCTTTACATGCAAACTAAGAAAACACACTAACTCCTTGAAATTTATCAAAAAATCTACATTTTGATCACATTAAAATCATAACGATTTTCACTTTTTTTGAGAAATCGTAACGAGAGAATGTCACAAACTTTTCAAGAATGCCAGTTGACTAAAGATGAGATCAAGAGAAACTTGCCTTGAAAGATGAACTTAGAGTGAAAAACATGAAACAGACAAGTTTCATAGGGGTTGTTTTCAAAAATGAGCGTAGCTGATTTTGGGAACAACAAAGCAAACAAATAAAACATGAACAAATAAAAAAGTAGATGCTTTTTATTGCTTATGATTTTTTGGATTTTATTTTTTAGATTATATATTATTTTTGGATTTTATTGATTTTATATTATTTTTGGATTTTTTAATTTTGTATTTATTTTTAGGATTTTCTATTTTTCCAAATTTTAGGTTCTTTTTTAGATTTATTGTCAAATGATACCAATAAAAGGAACACCTACTTGAGAAATGGGGATGTCAATATTAGTGTATGGAAGAAATTAAGGATGGTGTTCAGGGATGAAAAGGGATAAATATGAGATGGACAAGGACATATATGAAGTGATGGGTGAAGATGATGTGATGAATAAGATGAAGATCAAAGCTGATGATAGGATTCTAAGAATCATGTCAAGTAAGAATGATGTATCCAGTCATCAAACCATCATTCTATGGATATGATAAGATATTTCTTGAGCAAGTCTGAAAGTTTTATTCCACTTCCATTTTAAGGTCAACATGGTAAAAATGATGGCCACAATAGGATGGATATGAGGATGGTAGAGGAAATTTATATGGATGGATTGTATCCTACCCCCAACTACAAGGTACCTATAGGCAAATTATTACACATGATGCCATAAAACTAGTTTTCATCATGGTACTTTCCCAATGTGCCATAAAATGGTTCTTACCTATAGATGATTATTTATCTCTTTTTATTTTTTTGTTCCTTTTTTAGTTTTTAGTTTAATTATATATATATATATATGGAGATGGATATTCCTTCAAAATGAGAGGTGTTTGAGCCAGACTTTAGCTAGAAAATATCTTTATTTGAACTATTATTGTACCATGACCATATGACTGACATGTGCTCTGTATATTCTATCATTGACTTCATTAATTATTGATTCAACTTCCTCCAAACACCTTAACAAGGTTTTCTCATGGCTACTTTGATAGAGGGTGATGGCAAGGAGGATAATTTGGGATGTGTATTAGATGAGGGATCTTATTAGATTGTGTAAAAGATTCATATGGATGGTGGTATTATGGAGGGTAATAGATATCTAGTGAGATCAATGGGGGATGAGGACCAACAATCTTACACACCCTTTCATACTATTACTACTTATGCATGCTTCAAATACATTTGAAAACTCTCTTAAGAGAACCACTGGAGATTTATGTTCCTTTTGCCTGAGATTGGATGCAAACATAATGATTTTAGAAGTCTCATTTGTTTTAATGCTAATATGAATGATGTCTTCATATTAAAGTTGTGTATGTGCATAAGGAAGGTTGAGTTCCTTATTTTTACTTTGTTTTGGACTTTGATGTTGATTTTCCAATAGCACCTCTAAGATTTTTCACTAAAGGAGATTGGTTTTTAATTTTTTTTTTGTTTGAATGTTTTTTTATTTTTATTATTAGATTTGGTTTGATTGAGGAACACTTATAATTCCCTGAGAGATGATGATGTATCAAGATTTATTTTGAACACTTGTATGTGATTTCTTAGTTGAGTGTTATCTTGAAGTTTCATGAAATCTCTGATTGCTTTTTAATCTTGAAAGAGGTTTGACAATGCATGATTATGTTAGTCCCAACTAATGGGTGTACGATTTTGGATGTCAACATTTGATGTTGGGGATAATGATGTTTTTGAAATAATTGGTGGTAGAAAGATCCTTGTAAAGGATAAGAGGATAACCTGATTCAATGATGGTGGAAGTTTCCTATAGAATTATAGAAGTGTCACGGATGCTCTTGTTTTGATCTATATGAGGGTTTTAATAGTTGTGAGCTTCTTGATTTATGTACACATCGATTAGATCCAAGATATAGTTGGATAATGGTGACAAATTTTAAGGTTATTTTATTTCAGTGTTAGGAATTTACAAAAACATTATGAAATCTTGAGACAAAAATCAAGCAAATAGCAAGCAAAGTTCTAAGAACTTACAAGGCCACTAAAATGTTTAATCTATTTATTTTTTATTTAAAAATTAAATAAAATAATTAATTAATTATTGAAATCTTATTTTGAATACAATATCTCAAAAATGTAAATGTGAAATATAGTAATTTACAGAATAGGAAACAAGTTATAAATAGTAATTTGACAAACAAATATGCAAATCTAGCTTAGATTTGATTTATAATTTACTGACTATGTAGGTTTAATGTTAATGAAAATTGACTGAAAAGCACTATGAAATATATTATAATCAAAAATATTATTTCGAATTATGGTGGGACAATACGAAACTAGAAGGATGGGGTCATATTATGGCCTTGTTTGTTGATTTGGCCACATCCTGATAAACTATGATATTTATTTTTTGGTACTGGTACTTGCTCATGTCTATAAGGAATTATTGATTATCTCATGTGCCGATTTGATGCAAGGAAGACCTACAAAATGAAAAACCTAGCTCTTTCACAATAAACATCATGGATATCAACTACGAATAGGGTAATCTAGTAAGGGAAATAGTTGATTTATCTTTAGAAACCCCTACAAAATCTAACTTATACCTAAATAGCCAAAAAGGTCCTCACATGGATGTAGAATTCCCTCCTAAAGTGAGCACGTGAATCTTGATATTTGTTATATCAATGCAACTAGATATATTGGCTTGAATACTTAGAAATGAGTTCCCTTAACTTATAATATAACAACTTTAGAATTTGATTATGACTATTAGGATAAATTAGAATTAAAATTGGAAAGAATAGTTCCATTTTTTCTCAATGTGCAATAGAATTACCATTTGATTTTTAGATGCATTTAGAGAGGCCTTGATGTGTTTATATAGAGGAACATTTTAAATATTCTAATTAATTGACCTTATTAAAATCATGGGAAGGGTAATATGAAATGTCTCAAAATTGAAAATTTGTCTTTGGGTCATGGGGGATGAGGTCTCACTAGTGGACATAACCATATTGTGGCCCTGTCTACCTAGTGTGGTCTTATCTTAGGACATAAACTACTGAAATTTGGCTGACAAGAGTCTATAAGTATAATAAGGATTTATAAATGATGTTATAATTAGTACTAAGATATTTTTTATAATGATGAATGTTCCCATATAGATTTCAAGTTAAATAATGGAAAATTTGCCAAGTAGGGTAAGGATGTCAAGATTAAACATTGTTAAGCACTTAACTATTGAATTTGAATGTCTACAATTTTAGAGTATACAAAGCTATCTTACCTTTGATGGAGGTGTTTGACCCTTACCAAACCTATACCTTTTTTTATTATAACTATCTATGATAGAAATATATTATGGTTTATAGGCATCTGATAAAAATGATAGTTCTTATATTATAATTTGATTGTTATGATTGATTTTGTTGAGAATTTACTATTTATTTGATCTTGTATTTTAATCTAATTATAGGGAGACATACACATGAAGGAGTTATGATGCAACTAAAATATGGATATCATATTAGCATTATATCTAAGTGATGCATATAGTGCTAATAGAATAGTAGGATTAGGCCATAATGGTGTTTTAGGTACCATCCCTTATGATATGCACCTAATGACTACAATTACAAAGTGACAGGATGGAAATAATTATACTTTACATCTCCTTATAGGGGATATGACTGTGACATTAGAGGATGTTTGGAGGATTATAATATTACCAATGGTAGGGACCTGAGATATTGTGCATAGTGTATAGGGATAAGGCCCAAAAGGGTGTGCCCATAGGTATATGGTTGGAAATGGTTGAGGAGATCATTGCAGAGGAGATGCTTCTACCATCCTATAATCTAATTTTTGATTAGGACATGTTCCACACTTACAAAATCATTTGTACATTTTATTAGCTTCTTAGATATTTCATAGTGGATATTTTTTAGTGTTCATGATATTAAGGAACATAGGACTATGTATTCTTTGGTTTGCACTATTTTTTCCCATATCTACATATATTTGTATCATTTCAATTTTGAGGATTATAGTGGAGGATTAAGATTTATGACTTTATTTCATGTATGGGAATATAAGCATATCTCAGTGGTTCAACCCTTAGGCATGTTACATGTGAAACAGGCTCACTCATAAATGTTTGCACATAAATGGGTGATTATTTAACTTATTATTGGGAGGATTACTATGAATTTTCATGTGTTTATTTATTGATTAACACCAAATAGTATTATCTAAAAACCTTAAAGAGGTTTACTAATATGTTTAGTGGATGATCCATAACTATGTTGGATGAGGGTCAATTGTTAGTTTCATTGTGGGTGGCTTGGAGTGTGTGAGCACATCACTATGTAGTTTGGTGTTTTAAATAACATCCCTATATCCCCATGGGTTTTGGACTTAGATGCATAGAGCTAGTAGACATCTTGTTGAGAGGGACTAACCTAGTGTGGTAGAGTTAGCACCAATTTTGATGGGGGAATTGGATCCATGTATTACTATTAATATACTACATAATGTAAAGTGTAGTGAATATTAAATGTAGTTATATGGATAGAGTCCATGGGTAATATTATTTTACACAATTGTAGGGATAACATGGGCTAATGTAGAGGTACAAGCTAATGTGGATATGGGTAGATATGGATAACCAGATGCATAGGCTAATTCCCCCCATAAATATAATTATGTATATAAATTTATTTAGAATAATTTTTATTTTTCCTCGTACATGCATGTGTGTTAAATTAGGTCAAGAAATAAAAATAAGAGAAATCAGAGAATTTTTCCTTCAAATTATGGAAAGTAAAGACACAAGATTGTAAAACATCACTCTATTCACATACTAGAAAAATTTTATAATCAAAAAGTGAGTGCAATATAGATTAAGTTTCTTTGGAATAAATTTATCACTAAAACAGATAGAGCATATTCAATGACTAAAACTAACTAGTCATATTTAGTGGTACAAAAAAAGCACTAAATCTAATCTTGTAGATTTTAACCTCCATATTTCACACAAATATTCTTAGCCACACTATTTGTCCAAATCCACTTCTAAAGTCCAAGGATTCTACCAAAGAGTCATCATTTAATCACTACTTTCTCTTATTTTGCTTAGTTTTATTTGTTCATGTCTTGTCATTATTTCATTTTTTCATATTAGAGTCCATAAGGTAGACTATTTGTTGTTTTTGTTTATCATATCAGTGATTTTCCTTATGCACATGGTTTAACCATTTTATTAGTCTCATTATACCCTAGTGTTAGTTTTTTGTAAAATAACATGCACTACATAGATTCATAAGCAGAAGCAAATCTTCCCTTCTTTTCCTTCTCCTAAAAAGTGTCACAATTTTGAACATAAATGCAATAACTATACATTCAAGGTTTCAAATTCTAATGCTAGAAATGAAGACCCTAAAGGGACAAACACTAATTTTTTTTACAAGCCAAGCTAGACACCCCCCATTAAGTACATAATAATGTAGACATGAAATTCATTTTATAATATACATTATGGTAAACAAATCGCACAATTATAACATTATATATAATTTTTCATCAACAAAGTACAATGCATCCTAGTTAATGTTCATAAATTTATTAATCAATAAGCAAAAATGTAGAGTTGACAAAAGAAGAATAGAATATTCTCATGTCAAGAACAACAAACCTTAAAAACTCAACACATATGTTTGTGACTAACAATTTATAAACATTGCATTAAAAAATTTCTAAAATTGTGAAACCTTCCCCTTGTAATAAGTAAAGTAGAATAGAGTAGACAACAAGTGTCATTGAGGTTGTAATAAACAAAGTAGACAACAAGTCTTGCCTAACCTCAATGATAGTTAATTGGAGACTATAGTATTATTGTGTAAAGGATAATAAATTATGTTTAAATCTATTTTTTTGGAAAAAACATGGCTAGTTAATAGAATTATGGGACACGTTGTTCAAATTATAAACATGCAAGGCTTAAAACCCCATGATTTTTTCATATATATGGTTATTTACTTCAAGAAAATATATTACCCTCCAATGGTTATCATGAGCTCCACACATTTTCCTATTATTATTTCTACATGTGGAATTTTTGACAAATGTCACTCAAAAGGCATGGATGTTAATAATACATAAATCATAAGTCATAACATTAAATAAGGCAACACTAGATCTTAGAAACATTGATCACCAAGACTTGACCATCATTATAATATCAATAATATCATCACCATGTGACCTTCATATCTCTCCTACATTATTATTCAATTAATATGCAATAATGAAGGATAACAAAAAAAAGGAAAACAACCTCTCTTCAAAATCTAGTCCATTACATTAACAATAAATATAAAATGTTAACAATATAAATAATTTAAATACATTCAAATAAACATTAAAAATATATGATTGGGGTGTAATTGGGATATTCCCATAATGGGAATAATTGTGAGACAGTGAATATTTATTAGGCATTACACTCACCAAAAGGTATTGTCAATGAGAAAAGAGGCTAGAGGGTGGGAATCCCAAAGTGGTGAATTATATTCACCACTCCTCTCCCTTATTAACAAATACTTGTGGTGGTTGTGTGCTAAAGTGATTCCCCTTACCTTGTGATTATTACCAAAAAATACAAGAGGTTAAAAATATCATTTGGATAATGACTACTTGTGAAGGTCATTTTAATAATGACTAAAACATACACAAGTAAAAATCTCACAAAAATTAATATCTAATAATAAAAAATTTATCTTATGTATTTAAAAAAATTATATCACTCTCCACAAACACTTACCCAATCCATATATTAATTAATTAATTAATTAAATCAATAAAAATAAAATAATCAAACACACACTTCACTTTTAAAAAATAAATAATTACATCCCTCGCAACCAGTGATCAAAATTAAAGTGTTGGTCTCAATTTCAATTTGAAGGGTATTTATTCATCCAGCCATTCCATGATGAAAAGTTGTAAGAAATAGGTGCACTTCAATTGATAAGAGTAAATAAAGTACACACATCACTAAAAGTATGTTAAATAAAATATTCTTTTTTCAATTTTACAAACTTCAATTTTTATAGTATTTCTAGAAGCTAGATCAACCCAAAGTAAAACTTCAAGTTTAGATAATATAATGAAGAAAGTTTTTAAAATTACAAGGAAGACCCAAAATCCCCCAAAAAGACTCCAAGTTTTAATATTTCTCAAAATTGCAAGGAATACTAAGAAGCCCCAAAAAGACTCCAAGGTTAGATATTTTAATGAATTAAGCTTTTCAAAATTACTGAAAGCTCTTGGAAACTACCTCAACCTTTAAAATTAAGAGAAGTAAGAACACTCAACACACTTACAAATCTAAAATACATTTATAATGTTTTAAATATGTTCCAAAATGAGTCCCATGACATTCTCTTGAGCTACTTCAGTAAGTAATTCAGAGCTAGTTCTAAATAAACACTCTAGAGCTGAATTAGTATGAGGGATGTTATACTCTAGTGTTGAATTACTCTAGATCTAGTTGTAAATGAACAATCTTGAGTTAAATTACTCTATGGGATTCTATACTTTGGAGCTGAAATACTCTAGAGCTAGTTCTAAATGAACACTTCAGAGCTAAAGTACTCTGTAGATGTTATACCCTAGAGATGAAATGCTCTAGAACTAGTTCTAAATGAGCACATCAAATTTGAATTAATTTAGAGATGCCATACTATGGATCTAAAATACTCTAGAGCTAGTTCTAAATGAATAGTCTAGAGCTGAAGTGCTCTAGGGGATGTTGTACTCTAGAGCTAAAATACTTTAGAATTACTGCTAAGTTAGTCTTTAATATTGTTTCATATGAGTATATTTCCATTTAAGAATACCATCAGGTGCATGAGGAATATATGGATCTATTGGTGTAGTGTAAGACGCTTTAGATATTTTATATGCTTTCATGCATCATAAATAACATTCCAATCTTCCTCCTTTAGAGCATGAGGTGTGCAAAGGAAAAAACCATTAACATATGTAATGTGTTCAAATAAAGTATAGATCTATCATCAGTCATTATCCTATTTAAATTTGAGAAACCTCATTCACATATTACTATGCTCACTAAAATAATTTATCATTAGGACACATCATTCACATTTGGAATTATATTGCATTGCATGATATATGACACATCATTCACAATCCCCCTCTTTGAAAGGTTGTTGCAAGACAATGGGTGGAGGAAGAATTAAATACCTTCCAAAGAATAAAGAATCCAATAAAATGGCACATGAGGATGCCCTTATTAGCATGATCAATGGTTAGGGATAATGAACCCTAGAGAGGGAATGCAGGGATGAAATACACTGATAATCACTCAAAATGAGAAAAAAATATGTTAGAATGTATGAAAGATGGTTAAAATTAAGGGGTAGGGTTGAAAAAAAGAGGGGTTTGGTTATATAAGTATGTGATGATGTTATATTAGGATGATGATGGACATGAATACATGATATTAATGTGTTGATACATGTAACTCACTTGAGCTAAGGCTTGCATGCTTTGATTAGTGTTGATTGATGTGATTTTCCCCAAGCAATGATATATGCAAGGGATTAGATTGGGAATGATATATCTCGATGATAAAGATGTGAGCTTTATTTTTCTTGAGAATGTTTGATATATGCAAGGTAGTATATTTGGGAATGATAAATCTTGATGAAACTGCATAATTTGATTGGATGGATAGATTATTGATTGATTGTTTAAGAAATGCAAGCATAAGTCATGAATTTAACTAATTACACAAATCAATGATATGATGATCATGTTGATGGATTATTGTAGGATTGAGTAACAACCTTTCAAAGAATGAATAAGCCAAAAATGGGAACACAAGGAAGCCCCTATAGGAAATAGATTGATACTCCTACTATAATCAAATTATATTGGATTAGATTGATTAGATATAGATTGGATGAGATTGGATTGAATACGATTCATGATTCATGTGAGATATACACATGTAAATATTTTAAATGGGTAGGTATATATGGAATATTAGCTAATATAAATATATGATGATGAAGGATGTCGATGTTGGGAACATGCTGCCAAGTGCACAAATTTTAATTATTTGAGCAACCTTATTTTTGATGTAGAATTTGATAATATGCACCATGATATGAAAAACCATGATGTCATTGTTGTTAGATTCCAAAAGACTGACTCATATGCAACAAATAAGAAAACACACAAACAAACAAGTAAAAAAATAAAACATACACAAACAAAAAGTAGATGTTTTCTATTGATTATGATTTTTTGGATTTTATTTTATAGATTATCTATTTATTTTGGATTTTGTTGATTTTATCTTATTTTTGGATTTTTTGATTTTATATTATTTTTTAATATATATTTTTTAATTTTAGGGTTTTTTTGGATATATTTCCAAAGGATACTAATAAAAGGAACACCTTATTGAGAAATAGGGATGTTAACGATAGTGGATGAAAGGGATTTAAGATGAAGTTTAAGGATGAATAGTGCAAAATATGAGATGGATAAGGACAATTAGGAAGTGATGGGTAAAGATGTCGGTGATGAAGAAGATGAAGATCAAGGTTGATGATAGGATTCCAAGGATAATGTAAAGTAAGAATGATGTGTCTAGTCATCAAACCACCACTTTACACATATGCTAAGATATTTATGGAGAAAGTTTTAATATTTATTTCACTTTCTTATCAAGGTCAATATGGGAAGACTGATGTCCACAATTTGATGAATACAGGTATGGTAGAGGACGTTCAGATGGATGGAGTGGATTTTACCCCCAACTACAAGGTACCTATAGATAAATTATTGCACATGACTCCATAAAACTAGTTTTCATCATGGTACTTTCAAAATGTGCCCAAAAAATGGTTTTTACCTATGGAAGATTATTTTCATTTCTGTTTTATTTTTGTTTTTTCATTTTTTTAGATATATTTGATTTTGATTTTTTATTAAGGTGGATGATCCTTCAAGCTAAGAGGTGTTTGATCCATAATTTAGTAGGTAAATATCCTTATTTAAACTATCATCATAACAAGACCATCTTATTGATGTGTGTCATACATATTATGTCATTGAATTCATTAATTGTTGATTTGACTTCCTTCTAACTCCTTAACTAGGTTCCTTCATGGCCCATATGATAGAGGGTGATGTGGGATGTGCATTGGATGAGGGATCTTATTGGATTATGTAAAATATTTAGATGGATGGTGGTATTATGGAGGGGAATGGAGATTTAGTGAGACCAATGGGGATCAAGACCAATAGTCTCACACACCCTTTCAGATTCTTACTACTTCATGTATGCTTCAAAGACATTTGAAAACTCTCTTAGGAGAACCACTTGAGATTTATATTCCTTAGGCCTGAGACTAAATACAAACTTGACCATTTTAGGAGTCTCCTACATTTTGATGTTGATATGAATGATGTCTTCATCTTGTAACTATGTCTATGCATAAGGTAGGTTAAGGTCCTTATTTTTAATTTGTTTTGGAATTTGATATTGATTTTCAAATAGCACCTCCAAGAGGTTTTCACTAAAGGACATTGGTTTTTAATTTTTTGATATTTTTATTATTGGATTTAGTTTTATTGAGGAACACTTCTTGTTACCTAAGAGATGTTTATGTATAAAGATTAAGTTTGAAACCTTTTATGTGATTTCCTATCTAAGAGTTCTCTTGAACTTTCATGAAATTTGTGAAACCTAATTTCACAAAATTGATGCTCAGGAAAAACCACATTAGAGACTATAGTATATTATATTTTTTCCAGAGCATGTGTCAAGATTAGGTGATAAGTCTTACTTAACCTTGATGACACTTAGTTAGAGACTATAGTATGATTGTGAAAAAGATGATAAATTATGTTTACATCCAATTTTGGGTGAAAACAAGGTTAGTTAATGGAGTTATGAGATATGTTGTTCACATTATGTACAAGTAAGGCTCAAACCCTTATTATTTTCTCATATATATGGTTATTTACTTCAGGATATGATTTCCCTCTCTAATGGATATTATGAGCTCCACACATTTTCAAATTATTCTTGTTACATGGGTAATTATTGATAAATGTCACTCAAATGGCTTGGATGCTAACAATACACAAATCACAAGGCATAACATTAAATAAGGCAACACTAAATCTTAAAAACATTGATCACCAAAACTTGACATTTATTGTAATATCAAGAATATGATCATAATGTGACCTTCATGTCTCTCCTACATTATTATTCGATTAATATGGAATAATGAAGGATAGTAAATATATAAACATTAGAAAAAAAAAGGAAAACAAACTCTCTTAAAAATCTATTCCACTACATTTATAATAAATAAAAAAATTAACAATATAAATAATAAATATATATTCAAATTAACATTAAAAATACATGATCAGGGTGAAATTGGGATAAACCCACATTGGTAATAATTGTGAGATAAAGGTGATTAATTAGGCACTACACTCACCAAAAGGTATTGCCAATGAGAAAAGAGGCTAGAGGGTGAGAATCCTAAAGTGGTGAATTGTATTCACCAACCCTCTCCCTTACTAAAAAATATTTATGGTGGTTGTGTGCTAAAGTGGGTCCCATTACCTTGTGATTATTATCAAAAATAATCAAGGTTAAAAATATAATTTTGATAATGACTACTCTTGGAGGTCATTTAAAGAATGACTAAAATATACACGAGTAAAAATATCATTAAAATTAATAAAAAATATATCACTCTCCACAAATACTTACCCCATCTATATATAAATGAATTAATTAAATCAATAAAATAAAATAAAAAATAAAGTCAAACACAAAATTCATTTTTACAAAATAAATAATTACATCCCTTGTGACTAGTGATCAAAATTGAAGCGTTGGTTTCAATTTCAATTTGAAGGGTATCTATTCATCCAACCACTCCATGATGGCAAGTTGTAAGAAATAGTTGCACTTTGATTGAAAAGAGTAAATCAAGTACAAACATCACTAAAAGTATGTTAAATAGAATATTATTTTTAACTTTTAGACACTAAAAAATATTTTAAATATTTTTTTTTAAAATTTTATAGACTTTAATTTTAATAGTATTTTTAGAAACTAGAGTAACCCGAAGCAAAACTGCAAGTTTAGATAATATAATGAAGAAAGTTTTAAAAATTATAAGGAAGAGCATGAAGCCTCCAATAAGACTCCAAGTTTTAATATTTATCAAAATTACAAGGAAGACTAAGAAGTCCCAACAAGAGTCCAAGTTTAGATACTTTAACAAATTAATCTTTTCAAAATTACTTGGAAGCTCTTGAAAACTACCTCAACCTTTCAAAGTAAGAGAATTAAGAGCACTCAACACACTTCTAGAGATAAAATACATATATAGTGTTGTAAATATGTTCCAAAATGAGGCCCATGACATTAATCCCAACCTACTTGTGTAAGTAATTTAGAGCTAGTTCTAAATGAAAACTCTAGAGTTGAATTACTAGGAGAGATGTTATACTCTAGAGATAAATTAATATAGAGATAGTTTTAAATGAACACTCTTGATCTAAATTACTATGTGGGATGTTATACTAGATCTAAAATAATTTAGAACTAGTTTTTAATGAATGTTTTGGATCTGAAGTAATCTAGGGATGCTATTCTCTAGAGCTGAAATGTTGTGGAGCTAGTTTTAAATGAGCATGTCAGATTTGAAGTACTTTAGGTATGCTATACTATAGAGCTGAAATACTCTATAGCTAGTTCTAAATGAACACTCTATATCTGAATTGCTCTAGGTAATGATATATTCTAAAGCTAAAATAATCCAATTGTTCATGAGTTAGTCTTCAATATTCTATCATGTGAGCATATTTCCATTAAATAATACCATCATGTGTGTGGGGAACATATGGATATATTGGTCTATTTGAAGAGGATTTTGAGCTTTTATATTCTTCCATGCATCATAAATAGTATTCCAATCTACCTCATTTAGAGCGTGAGGTGCACAAAGGGAAAGAAACATTTACATATGCAATGTGTTCAAAGAAAGTCTAGATCTATCATCACTCTTTATCTTATTTAAATTTAAAAAATCTCTTTCACATATTATTGTGCTCGATGCAATAATTTATCATTGGGACACATCATTCACATTTTAATCTATATTTCATTACATTATTTAGGTATATTTACAAATTTAAATTACTGTTGTGATGTCATTTGTACCTACCTTGCTTAATTACAGTATTTAGTGAGAGTTTGGAATAGATTTGTGATTGATTGGCATGCTTCAATTGATTACCGCATTTGAATTTTTATTCCAAATTTTACCTAATACATGAGGCAAAAAGGTATTCATCACTAGAAAATCACTAAAAAGGTACATAAAAAATAGTAGATCTCTTCAAAGTGCATGAGAATGTAGAAGTTATAAAAAATTAAGTTAGACAAAGCTTACTCTTATAAACATGCAATGACGAGGATTTGGTGGTCTTTACAGTTGATAATAAAGCAAAAAAACTCAAATGAAATTTGAAGAGTATCAAGGAGTTGATTTGACAACATGCCCATAAGAATAAACAATGATGATGCTTGTGTGGCTCAGGGAGAATCCCCAAAAAGCCATGGTACTATTAAAACTCTGTAATAGTGTGTCACGTGACTGATTTGATAATGCTAAAAATATGATAGTAGTAAATGATAACATATTTGAGGGAAACAAATAAAACATATTCAATAATAATATCCTCACACTAGAGATAGCCATTATGGTATGCCATGTGACTGATATGATGTCAAAAACTACTCTTAAATGTATTGAGAATAATAAGAACATATTCATGAGGAACATTGTCATGTTGAAAGCAACTATGAGAGTCATAATAGTGCATTGTTTAATTGATTTTAAGGAGGGAAATGATCTTGGACATGCTAGAACAATATAAATATGTTATTTAAAACACTCCCATGCTGAAATCAACTAAAGAGACCCATTTAAGAAACCATGAATATTTAAAATCCACAATACCACACCCACAAGCTGTAAGAATAGTTAGAGGGATATGCAGGACACTTAATAAAGACTTTAAATTTATAATACCATGCTCACATACACATTTAAGCTTTATAGGGCTATGCATGACCATTTATAATATTCAAAAAAAAATTAGGGTCACAGTTTGAGTCACACTTTTGAACCCCTTCCCTTCGATAGGTTGTGATGATGGGTTCAATTTTGATCAGGTGTAATTAAAACATTAGGATAAATTAGAATTGAAATTGGAAAGATTAGTGCTCTTTTTCTCAATGTGCAGTAGAATTTCCATTTAATTGTTATATGTGCTTGTAGACGCCTTGATGTGTTTATATAGAGGAACATTTGAAATATTCTCATTAATTGACTTTGATAATTTAACATGGGAAGGGTAATATGGAATGTCTTGAATTTGAAAAGTTATGGTTGGGTCATAGGGGACAAGGTCTCACTAGTAGACACAACTGCATTACGACCCTATCTACCTAATGTGGTCTTATCCTAGAAAGATAGAGACTATAGGAATTTGGCTGAAAATAGTCAATAAGAATAATAGGTTTTATTATATGATATTCTAAGTATTATTAAGATAGATTTTATAATGATTAATACTTCCATATAGATTTCAAGTTAACATAATGACAAATATGCCAATCAAGGTAAGGATGTCAAGATTAAACATTGTCAAGCACTTAAATATTAAATTTGAGTGTCTATAGTTTTAGAGTCTACAGAGCTATCTTGCCTCTGATGGAGGTGTTTGACCCTTGCTAAATCTATATTTATTCCTAATGTAACTATATGATATTGGAATATATTATGTTCCATGGGCATCTGATAAAAATGATAGTTCATATATTATAATTTGATTGCTATAATTGATATTGTTGAGAATTTACTATTAAACTGATCTTGTATTTTTATATAATTTTAGGGAGACATACACATGAGGGAGTTATGATGCAACTAACATATGGATATTCTATTAGCATTATATCTGAATGATGCAAAGAGAGCACCAATAGTATTTTAGGCACCATTCTTTATGATATGCACCTGATGAAGTCCTATAGTCGTAAAGTAATGGGATGCAAATACTTAGCCTTTATAGCTCCATATATGGGAGATGACAATGAGATTAGATGATGTTTGTAAGATTATGATATTACCAATGGTAAGAACCTAATATATTGTGCAAGGTGTAGAGGGACAAGGCCCAAAAGGGTGTGCCCATAAGTATATGACTGGAAATGGTCAAGGAGCTCATTGTAGAGGAGGTGCTTCTACCATCTTATTCTCTGAGATTAGATTAGGACACGTTCCACACTTGCATAACTATTTGTGTATTTTTTTATCTTTTTGTATAACAATGTATGGAGGTATTGTGAAAATTTCATATTGGATGCTTTATAATGTTCATGATATTGAGGAACATGGGACTATTTATTCTTTGGTCTACAATATTCTTTCCCATCTATACATATATTTTTATCACTTCACTTTTGAGGATATAGTGGAGAGTTGGGATTGATGACTTTATTGCATGTATGGTAATATACGCATATCTCAATGGTTCAAGCATTAGGCATGTTGCGTATAGAGAGAGCTCACTCACAAATGTTTGCATAGAGATGGGTGAGTATTCACTTATTATTGGGAGGATTACTATGTATTTTCATATGTTTATTTATCAACTAACACCAGATTTTATTATCTAAATACCTTAAGGAGGTTTCATAAGGTGTTCAGATGATGGTGCATAACTACATTAGATCAGGCTCAATTTTTAGTTTCATGGTTGGTGGCTTGGAGAGTGTGAGAACATCACTAGATAGTTTGATGTTATAAATAACATCCCTCTATCCCCACAGGCTTGGAATTAGATGCATAGAGCTCATAGACATCTTGTTGATAGGGTCTAACCTAGTGTGGTAGAGTTAACACCAATTATGATGGGGGAGGTGGATCCACCTATTATTGTTAATATACTAGATGATTCAAAGTGTAGTTCATAATACATGTAATGATGGGGATAGAGTCAATGGGAAATATTATTTCCCACTTTGTAGAGGTAACAAGAGATAATTCAAAGGCATAAGTTGATGAAGATATGGGTAGAGATGGCTAGTTATTTGCATAGGCTAACTCCACCCATAAATACATTTATGTATATAAATTTATTTAGATTACTTTTTATTTGTCCTCTTACATGCTTGTGTGGCAAATTAGGTCAAGAAATCAAAATGAGACAAATCAAAGAATTTTTCCTACAAATTATGGAAAGTAAAGACATAAGACTATACAACATCACTCTATTCACCTATTAAAATAAAATTAGAATCAAAAAGTGAGTGTGGTATAGATCAATTTCCTTTGAATAAATTCATCACTAAAATAGACAGAGCATATTCGATGACTAAAACTACCTAGGAATATTTAGTGATACAAAAAATCACTGAATTCAATCTTGTAGATATTGACCTCCATAATTCACACAAATATTATTAACCTCATGTATTGTCTAGATCTACTTCTAGATTCCAAGGATTCTACTATGGTGTCATCATTTCATCACTACTTTCTCTTGTTTTACTTAAATTTATTTATTTGTGCCTTGTCATTATTTTATTTTTTCCTATTAGAGGCCATAAGGTAGATTAGTTATTTTTTTTGTTTGTTTTATCATTGATTTCCCTTATGCACATGGTTTTACCATTTTATTAGTCTCATTATACCCTAGTGTCAATTTTTTGTAAAACAACATGCACTACATGGACTCACAAGTAGAAGCAAATATTCCCATATTTTCCTTATTCTAACAAGTGTCACAACTTTAAACATAAATGCATCAACTATACTTTCAAGGTTTCAAATTCCAATGCTAGAAATGAAGGCCTTAAAGTCACAAACACTATTATTTTTTGCTAGCCAAGTTAGTTATGCCCCATTAAGTACATATCGATGTAGACATGCAAGTCATTTTATAGTACACATCATGGAAAACATTTCACATGATTATAACATTAGACACAATTTTTAATCAACAAGGGTATAATGCATCCTAATTAATGTTTATAAATTTATTAATCAATAATCAGAAATGTAGAGTCGACAAAAGAGGACTGGAAAATTATCATGTCAAGAATAACAAACCTTAAAACCTCAACAAATATCTATGTGACTAATAACTTAGAAACATTGCATAATAAAAATTTTCTAAAAATTTTAAACCTTTCACTTATAATAAGTAAAGTAGAATAGAATAGACAACAAATGTCATTGAGGTTGCAATAAATAAAGTAGAATAAAGTAGACAATAAGTCTTGCCTAACCTCGATTACAATCAATTGGAGAATATAGTATTATTGTGAAAAGGATAATAAATTATGTTTATATCCAACTTATGCGTGAAAACATGTTTAGTTAATGGAGTTGTGGGACATGTTTTTCACTTTGTGTACAAGTAAGCCTCAAAACCCCATGATTTTCTCAAATATATGGTTATTTACTTCAAAAAATGATTTTATTCTCCAATGGATATCATGAGCTCCACACATTTTCCTATTATTCTTGTTACATGGGGAGTTGTTGACAAATGTCACTCAAATGGCATGATTGCTAATAATACATAAATCATAAGTCATGACATTAAATAAGGCAACATTAGATTTTAGAAATATTGATCATCAAGACTTAACCTTCATTATAATATCAAGAATACGATCACCGTGTGACCTTCATATCTCTCTTTCATTATTATTTTATTAATATGGAATAATAAAGGTTAGTAAATATATAAATATTAGAAAAAAGTAAAACAGACTCTCTTCAAAATCTATTCCACTACACTTATAATAAATACAAAATTTTAAAAATATAAATAATGTAAATACATTCAAATAAACATTAAAAATATATGATTGGGGTGTAATTGGGATAATCCCACAATGGTAATAATTGTGACATAATGGTGATTTATTAGGCACAACACTCACCAAAAAGTTTTGTCAATGAGAAAAGAGGCTAGAGGCCAAGAAACCCAAAGTGTTGAATTATATTAACCATTCCTCCCCCTTACTAACAAATAATTATAGTGGTTGTGTGCTAAAGTGATTCCCCTTGCCTTGTTATTATTACCAAAAATACGCGAGGTAAAAAATATCATTGACTACATGTGGAGGTCATTTAAATAATGACTAAAATATACGCAAGTAAAAATCTCACAAAAATAATATCTAATATAAAAAATATATCTTACATATTTATAAAAATTATATTACTCTCCACAAATACTTAAGCCATCTGTATATAAATTAATTAATTAAATCAATAAAAAAATCAAAGACACACTTCACTTTTACAAAATAAATAATTACATTCCTCATGACCATTGATCAAAATTGATGTGTTGGTCTTAATTTCAATTTGAAGGGTATTTATTCATCCAACCATTCCATGATGAAAAGTTGTAAGAAATAGGTGCACTTCGATTGACAAGAGTAAATCAAGTACACACATGACTAAAAGTATGTTAAATAGAAGACCAAGAAACCCTCAACAAGACTCCAAGTTTTAATATTTCTCAAAATTACAAGGAAGACTAAGAATACCCAACAAGACTCCAAGGTTAGATATTTTAATGAAGTAAGCTTTTCAAAATTACTTGGAAGCTCTTGAAAACAACCTCAACCTTTCAAAGTAAGAGAAGTAAGAGCACTCAACACACTTTCAAAACTAAAATACATTTATAATGTTGTAAATATGTTCCAAAATGAGGCCCATGAAATTCTCTGGAGCTACTTGTATAAGTAATTCAGAGCTAATTCTAAATGAATACTCAAAATCTGAATTACTATGAGAGATGCTATACTCCAGGGCTAAATTACTTTGAAGCTATTTCTAAATGAACACTCTTGAGCTAAAGTACTCTGTGGAATGTTATACTCTATATCTGAAATACTCATGATCTATTTCTAAATGAACACTTTGGAGTTGAAGTACTTCAGGGTACTATACTCTGGAGCTAAAACGTTATACAACTAGTTCTAAATGAACATGTCAGATTTGAATTAATTTAGGGATGCCTTACTATGGAGCTAAAATACTCTAGAGATAGTTATAAATGAACACTCCATTACTGAAGTACTTTGGGGGATGCTATACTCTAGAGCTAAAATAATCCATAATTGTTCCTCAATTAATCATCAATATTATATCATGTGAGCATATTTCCATTTAAGAATACCATCATGTGTGTGGGGAATAAATGGATCTATTGGTGTAGTTTAAAATTCTTTCGAGATGTTACATGCTTCCATGCATCATAAATAACATTCTAATATACATCATTTAGAGCATGAGGTGCACAAAGGAAATAAACATTAACTATGATCCAATGTGTTCAAAGAAAGTTTAGATCTATCATCACTCTTTATCCTGTTTAAATTTGAGAAACCTCTTTCACATATTATTGTGCTCACTAGAATAATTTGTCATTAGGACACATCATTCACACTTGGAGGTATATTGTGTTCCATGATTGAGGTATATTTTCATATTTTAATTATTCTTGTGTTGTCTTTTGTACGAACCTTGCCCAATTAGAGTATTTAATGAGAGTTTACAATATATTTGTGATTGATTAGCGTGCTTCAATTGATTATTGCATTTGAATTCCAATTCCAAATTTTATCTAATATAGAAGGCAAAGAGGTATTCATCACAAAGAACATTCACCAAAAAGACACAAAAAATATTATATCTCTGCAAATTGCATGAGAATGGAAAAGTTACAAAATATTAATTTGGACAAACCCTACTCTTGAAAACAAGTGGGGATGAGGCTTCGGTGGCCTTTATAATTGATAGTAATGCAAAAAAAATTCAAATGAAATCTGAAGTGTATCGGGGCATTGATTTGACAACATGCCTATAATAATAAATAATGATGATGCTTGTGTGGCTCAGGGAGAACCCCCATAATGACATGGTACTATCAAAACTCTATAATAGTGTATCATGTAACTGATTTGATAATGTTAAAAATATGATAGTAATAAATGCTAATATATTTGAGGGAAAGAAAGGAAACATATTTAATAAGAACAACCTTGCACTAGAGAGAGCCATTATAGTATGTCATGTGACTGATAAGAATTTTTTATATAACTCTTATTTTGTCATTTATAATAAAAAAAATGATACTTCTCTCTTATTATAAAATTTATAATCTTTGAAATTTTTTAGGGCCAATTTTTTTGTATGAAGGATTCGAACCCCTTACACGGTTTATGATGATGGGTTCAATTTTAATCATCAGTCATGACATCTTTTCCACAATAAAAATAATTCTTTATCACATCAAAACTTGAGTAGATTTCTATGAAAATTAGTTTATGGAAGGTTTTGAGTTTATGTGAGGGAGGGGAATAAAAATTAGTTACGTTGATCCAACCCCTACTTTTTAATTAAAGGGCTACTTTGTCAAATATGCACTACCACTGCCACCGCCACCACCACCCATCCCCATCCCCATGCCCATCCCCAATCCCCATCCAATTTTGTTCACTCCTCCATCATTATTTATTTTTTTGCTAATGTTTTTAATTCATCCTAATGTTATCTTAGTCCCCTTATAACATTTTCTACATTCCCCCTTTTCATATATCAACATTATACCATCCCATGTCAATTAATCCCCTATAATCATATTCTCCAATATTTTAGGTTTTTAAATTCCAATCGTACCTAGCCCCACTTTCTGTTACTAATCATATTTATTATCCCCATATAATCACTAATTAATCATCATTCATTAGTCCTAACATCCTCTAGAGTCTTATATTTTATAAAAGCCTCTACACTCATCTCCCTCTATAACTTTCTAAGGAATTTTAAATTCCTTGGAAATTCCTCATCCTCATCTATATAAACAACCCATCCTCCATACAAAATCTATCTATGGAATTCATGTCAATTTTAGATCTTGAAGAATCTTTAATGTTAAATCCATGAAAAAAGATCTTTCAAAGTAAAATCCAAGTTGTCAACTTGACTCCTTGTCAACTTATCAAGCCATCACATATCCTCCATTACTGCAACAAGTCTTGATCCAATCAATCAATCCAACATTCCATATCAAGCATCAAGCATATAATTTGTCATTGGGGCACATCATTCACATTTGGAGGTTTATTGAGTTGCTCAATTGAGGAATATTTACAAATTTCAATTATTATTGTGATGTTTTTTGTACCTACCTTTCCCAATTAGAGTATTTAGTGAGAGTTTGGAATATATTTGTGATTGACTGACATACTTTAATTGATTATTACATTTGAATTCCTATTCCAACTTTTACCTAATAGAAGAGGCAAAGAGGTATTCATGACAAGAACATTCACTAAAAAGGTACATAAAAAAATAGTATATCTCTGTAAAGTGCACGAGAATGCAAAAATTACAAAAACATAATTTAGACAAAGCCTACTCTTGTAAACATGTAGTGGCAAGGCTTTGGTGGCCTTTGCAATTGATAGTAACACAAAAAATCTCAGATGAAATTTGAAGTGTATTAGGGTATTGATTTGACAACATGCCCATAAGAATAGATAATGATGATGCTTGTGTGGCTCAAGGATTATCCCCATAATTCCATGGTATTATTAAAGCTTTTTAATAGTGTGTCATGTGACTAATTTGATAATGATAAAAATCTAATAGTAAGAAATGCTAACATATTGGAGGGAAATAAAGAAAACATAATAACCTTGCACTAGAGAGAATGATTATGCTATACCATGTGACTAATATGATGTCAGGAACTACTTCTAAATGTATTGAAAACAATAAGAACATATTCATGAGGAACATTGTCATGTTTATAGCAACTATGAGAGACATAATAGTGCATTGTTTGATTGATTTTGGGGAGGGAAATGACTTTTGATGTGTTATAACAATATAAATGGGCCAATTAAAACACTCCCATGTTGAAAGCAACTAAAAAGATCCATACAAGAAACCTTGAAGATTTATAATCCATAATAACACACCCACAAATTGCAATAAGCTTTAGAGGGCTATGCATGACACTTCATAAAGAATTTTAATTCATAAGACCATTCTCACATACACATTGAAGCTCTAGAGGGCTATGCATGACCATTTATGATATTCAAACAAATTTAGGGCCAAATTTTGAGTTACACTTTTGAGAACCCCTTCCCTTAGATGCACTATGATGATGGGTTCAATTTTGATCATGGGTCATGAAATATTTTCTAGAATAAAAACAATTCTTTATTCTTTATCACATCAAAACTTAGAATAGACTTTTGTGAAAAGCAAATTTATGTTTACGTTAGAGAGGGGATGTTGAGTAAACCCATAACTTATAATTAAGGGCCTACTTTTTCAGATATGCACTGCACCACACTGCCACCCATCCCCATCCCCATGCCCATATCCATGAAAAAAAAGATTTCAAGATAAAATCCATGATGTCAAATTGTCTCCTTACATACTTGTCAAGCCATCACGTATCCTCCATTTTTGCAACAATTATTGATCCAATCAAGCAATCCAACATTCCATATCAAACATCAAGCATATACTTTGCCATTGGGACACATCATTCACATTTGGAGGTATATTGAGTTGCATGATTGAAGCATATTTTCATATTTCAATTATTAATGTGTTATCCTTTGTACCTACCTTGCCCAATCAGAGTATTTAGTGAGAGTTTGGAATAGATTTGTGATTGATTAGCATGCTTCAATGGATTATTTCTTATTAATTCCTATTCCAAATTTTACCTAATACAGGAGGCAAAGAGGTGTTCATCATTGGAACATTCACCAAAAAGATACATAAAAAATAGTAGATATTTGTAAAGTGCACAAGAATGGAGAAGTTAAAAAACATTAATTTAGATATAGCCTACTCTTGCAAGCATGTCATGATGAGGCTTTGGTGGCCTTTGCAATTGATGGTGACACAAAAAAATATTTAGATGAAATTTGAAGTGCACTAGGGTGTTGGTTTGATAACATGCCTACAGGAATAAATAATGATGATGCTTGTGTAGCTTAGGGAGAATCCCCACAATGCCACCATACTATTAAAATTATGTAATAGTGTGTCATGTGACTGATTTGATAATGCTAACAATCTAATAGTCAGAAATGCTAACATATTTTAGGGAAACAAATAAGACATATTCAATAAAAATAACCTCACACTAGAGAGAGCCATTACAGTGTGCCATGTGATTGATATGAAAAATATCATTTAGATAATGACTGCTCACGGAGATCATTTAAATAATGACTAAAACATAGAGGAGTAAAAATCTCAAAAAAAATAATATTTAATATAAATAAATTTTATATTACATATTTATAAAAATTATCACTCTGCACAAATACTTACCCATCTATATATAAAAAAATAATTATATCAATAAAATAAACAAACAATCAAACACACACTTCATGTTTACAAAATAAATAATTATATTCTTCACTACTAGTCATCAAAATTGAAACGTTGGTCTCAATTTCAATTTTAAGGGTATTTATTCATCAAACCATTCCATGATGAAAAGTTGTAAGAAATATTTACACTTTGATTGATAAGACTAAATAAAGTACACACAACACTAAAAGTATGTTAAATAGACTATTATTTTAAACTTTTAATCACTAAAAAATATGTTAAATGAAATATTATTTTTAAAAATTTACAGACTTTAATTTTAATAGAATTTATGGAAGCTGGAGCAACCTGAAGCAAAACTAAAGGTTTAGATAATCTAATCAATAAAGTTTTCAAAATTACAAGTAAGACCAAGAAGCCCCTAACAAGACTCCAAGTTTTAATATTTCTCAAAATTACAAGGAAGACTAAGAAGCCCCAACAAGACTTCAAGGTTAGATATTTTAATGAAGTAAGCTTTTCAAAATTACTTAGAAGCTTTTGAAATTTATCTCAACCTTTCAAAGTAAGAGCACTCAACACACTTCTAGAGCTAAAATACATATATAGTGTTGTAAATTTGTTCCAAAATGGTGCCACTGCCATTCTTCTGAGCTACTTATGTAAGTACTTTGGAGCTAGTTCTAAATAAACACTCCAAAGCTGAATTACTATGGGGATGTTATTCTCTAGAGTTGAATTACTCTGAAGCTAATTCTAAATGAACAAATGAACACTCTTGAGCTAAAGTACTATGTGAGATGTTATACTCTATAGTCTAGCGCTGAAATACTTTGGAGCTAGTTCTAAGCGAACACTTTAGAGTTGAAATGTTCTAGAGCTAGTTTCAAATGAACACATCGTATTTGAAGTACTTTAGGGATGCTATACTATGGAGTTGAAATACTCTGGAGCTAGTTCTAAATGAACACTCTAAAGTTATAGTGTTCCAGGGGATGCTATGCTCTGGAGCTGAAATACTCCAGAATTGCTCCTGAGTTAGTCTTCAATATTATATCATGTGAGCATATTTCCATTTAAGAATACAATCATGTGTGTGGGGAATATATAAATCTATTGGTCTAGTGGAAGAGGCTTTCAAGATTTTAGATCCTTTCATGCATCACAATTAGCCTTCTAATTTACCTCATTTATAGTGTGAGGTACACAAAGGGAGAGATACATTAACATATCCAATTTGTTCAAAGAATGTCTAGATATATCAACACTCTTGATCATGTTTAACTTTGGGAAACCCCTTTCACATATTGTTGTGCTCGCTGGAATAACAATAATAACTTTTCATAGCTGTATTAAACATTGAAACCCTTCAAATCTTTCAGGTTTGTCCCCACATAGATCCCATGCTCCAAATTTTTTTTTGTACAATTCAAATTCATCCATCTCACCTAAACATTTGATAGTATCCACAATAGATTTGTTCAACTTCTTCGAAGCATTTTAGCTCCAGAGTATATAACATTTGAGCTATGTCATTGGAAGCTAAGAATGGTATAACATAAGATAAAAAGCCAGAATATACAATTAGGGAATGGATCAAGCTTCTCCTAGTCAACAAAGAACATGAAGCTATACTCTACACTCCATAACCAAGCAAAATGAGGCCAATCAACCAATATAAGCACAAAAGAAATATAAATTTACTTGAAGTAGTAGATTAATCAAACGACAAATGATCTTTGAGGGTGGGTTAATTTGAAGGAATTTTTTATTTAACCTCCTCATTTGTGGATGCTTCAACTTTCAAGAAAACACACAATTTGAAAAAATATTAATCTAGATTAATACTCTTGACACTTCCTCTTCGTGTTCATTTAAATACAACATGAATGAAAGGAGGTGTATACATCCAAATCTATTCACTTTTCCGTCATTATTAATTTCGTCACTAATGTCTACAATTCATCTTAATGTCATCATAATCCCCTTCTAATATTTTCTACATTCCCCCTTGTCATATTTTCTACATTCCCCCTTGTCAATTAATCCTCCTACTAATCACATCCTTCAATATTTTGGAATTTTTAATTTCAATCCTACCTACTCCCACTTTCTCCTACTAATTCAATTTTTAATCACTACCCAATCATCGTTCATTAGTCCTAATATCCTATAGAGTCTTCTATTCTCTAAAAGCCTCTACACTCATCTACCTCTCTAACTTTCCAAGAAATTTGAAATTCCTTAGAAATTCCTCATCCTTATCTTCATCTATATAAACAACCCATCCTCCATGCAAAATCCATTTATGGATTTCATGTCAATCTTGGATCTTGAAGAGTCTTCAATGCCAAATCCATGAAAAAAGACCTTTCAAGGTAAATTCCATCTATAGCTTTCCACTGTGAGATAAATCTCTTCCATATTTCAATTGTTATTGTGTTGTCCTTTATCCCTGTCTTACTTAATCAAAGTATTTAGTAAGAGTTTAAAATATATTTTGATTGATTGGCATGCTTCAATTGATTTTTGAATTCCTATTCCAACTTACAAGAGGTAAAGAGGTATTCATCACACAAACATTCACCACAAAGATACATAAAAACAGTATATCTCTTTAAGTGCTTGAAAATGGAGAAGTTATAAAAAAAAAATTAATTTTGAACAAAGCCTACTCTTAAAAACATGCAGTGATATAGTAACTCAAATGAAATCCAAAATATATCAGGGCAGGGAATTTTCCGAACTCATGTGGATTGTCTATGTTTTACGGATTGTGTCTGTAGAAAATCTGAGCTGCAGAGGTGGATGAAGATTAATATGGGCCATCGATGGTTCGCCAGCACACAAGTCTCAGTTTAAAACAATTTGCAAATCTTATATTATTGAATTGCTACTATGTAATATGGATTCCCAGTGTGTGTTAGATAAATATGATTTTAAGAACCGTAAAACTGGATTGCATGACAGTGACACTTTAGATAAAATTTTAGGGTTTGTAACATGGTCAGACTCGGCCTGGAACATGGTCATCGCTAAAATTAAACGAGATGACAGATGTGACAATTTAAAATAAATTACTCAGAATAGTAGAATTCCCAGAAACATTTAAACACTCAACAAGGTGTACCCCATTGTTTTGTTTGGTATCTGTGCTTGACAAGATCGTCTCTTGCAATTATTGCTATATTTCAAGTTTTAGAAATATGGGAGACAAGATCGTCACTTGCAATTATTGCTATATTTCAAGTTTTCTGTCTGTGGATAAATTTTAATTCTTTTCATTTGGCGAGTTTCTTATAATCACGATTTGCTAGGAAAATTGATATAAGAAAAGCATAAGATAGGATAAATTGGAACTTTCTCTTCAAAATATTGAGATTTTTTAAGAAAATTGATATAAAAAAAGTATAAGATACGATAAATTGAAACTCTCTTCAAAAGATTTAGATTTGTTGGGAAAATTGATATAAAAAGAGCAAAAGATAAGATAAATTGGAACTTTCTCTTCAAAATATTGAGATTACTTGGGAATTTTGATACAAAAAAAGTATAAGATAGGATAAATTGAAACTTTTTCTTCAAAATATTGAGATTTGCTGGGGAAAATTGATATAAGAAAAGCATAAGATAGGATAAATGGGAACTTTCTCTTCAAAATATTGAATAAAGCGAATAAATTGATATTAAAAAAATTCTATATCTCTACTCTTATGTTTTTAGTTCTTGAAAATGAAGTTCAAGTCAGTTTTCTTAACTACTTGAGGTATTCAACAAGGAGATCCCATTTCACCTTACCTTTTAATCATCATGGATGAAGTTATGAATATATATTTCTCAAAGGCTAAATGCCTAACTCTTATTAGTGGTATTAACATTACTTAAAAATTAATTTTTTTAATGAGCAGTTTGTGCATATATAATTTTGGAAAATTATGCTCATTTGCGGGAAGCTAGACTATTGAATAAAATCTTTTTCTAGTATTAAAAATCAGAGTCAAAAGGTTAACCTATTACAATCAATTATTTTATTCCTCTATACTTATCTACCCACACACCAAAAAAAGCAAAACATCAACTTCTCCATAGGTTCTATTCCCAATAAATACTTGGGGGTCCCCTTCTTTAATAGTCAATTAAAAAATACATTATGGTACAATATAGATACTAACTTCAAAAATAAATTTGATTATTAGAAAGATAAATAGCTCTCATAAAAATATAATTAATACAAGCATTCTTCAAGTAATACCGATTTACATTATGTCATTCTCAAAAGCCTTTGTTAGTGTAAAGTCTAAGATTAACTAAGATCATGAATTTTTTAATATAGAATGGCCCTGCAATGTCTAAGTAATTTGTCTTAATGAAATAAGAAGATGTTTATTTTCATAAATCTAAAGGGGGAATTGAAATCATAAATTTGTTCATAATGAATCAATATCTGGAAGTCAAGCTTCTTTGGAGAATCTATTAGGACAAAGAAAACATTTGGAGTATCTTGTTGTGAGTAAAATATATTGATAACATGGAGGACCCAACCCATATTTTTCCAAAAAATGTTAGATGTATGGGTTACATATCTGGTATTTTCTTGAAAAATGTAGATCCTTAATTTTTAAATCCCTTTGTTAGGAAATAAAAATGGTAGATCTATCAATTTATGGAAGGATGTGAGGTCAAATGTGCCCCTATGAAATCATCCTTCATTCAACTTATTTTAATATTAATTCTCAAAATCATGGGGACCCCTAATTCACAATTGTTGGGTTGAAATCCAATGTGTTTGGGTCTTTCAAAGAAGATGAAAAAACATAATTCTTTTTCTTGAAAACCATCCCTCTAATATTATCATGTGTTTCAAAAACTACCTGATATCTCATCATATTTGAAGTTCACAGGACAATTATGTCATTAATTAGAAAGGAGACCCTTCAGGGAATTTTTCTATGAAAAAAGGCTATCATAAGTTAACATCTCCTATTAAACCCCAAATATGGCTAGTATAATTTTTTTGGACCCCTTGGGGACTTCCTAAAGCTAACGTAAACTTATGGATTAATTTAAAGAATAAATCTCTTTTGGGGGATAGACTTCAAAGGATTAGATTTTAGGGGCCTCTTGATGTGTATTATGTAAAGAAAATTCAAAAAGATGCAAAGACCTTATTAATAAATATTTGATTTCCACCCAGTGTCCCAACAATGGATAGACAAGAATAGAGAGGCAAAAAAGTAAAAGGAGTTTGTGGTTTCTAGTTCTAGTTTCATTCCTACAATTTTTCTACGAGGCTCCAAGGTTGACATTCAATTTCCTTTTGTTATCTTCTTGCTTTTTTTTTAAGGTTTTCTCAAGTTTTCTATTAATACTTGATATAGAAACCTCTTGTTTAATAATTCATTCAGGTGGATCATATCAAGGGAAAGTGGACACATGATTCAATAAAGACGGTTGGTTCAACTTTGCCTTGAAGATTTCTTTGGTTGTTGCAAGTTCTACCTTATGTCACACTTTCCCTATAAATGTCTAGTTCCATAGACATCAGTTGTAGTAAAATCTTGAGAATGGCGGTCTTTAAAACTCATGGAAAGAATTTCTTCAAGGAGGCATGTCCATCATACACTTTAGGATTACATAGTTTTGCGTTTCCAGTGCTATTACAGAGTTAGGATTTGCATTCTTGCCTTTTTACTTTGGGTGGCACGTTTCTTGGGATCTTGATGGGATTATTAGTAGAGGAAGTTACATGAATGATTCACATTGTTTATGAACTTTACTTTAGGTTTGTTCAGGGGCTATTCCAAGAATATTTCATATCTCCAACAAAGAACTTCATGAAATCATATTGCAGTTATGGAATTTTATAGCTAACATTTTCTACAAGTGGAGCCAAAATTTAAACCTCAATGTTATTTTTTGAGTCCTAAAGTTTATATGATTTTAATGATGATATCAGTTGGTTGTCTTAATATTGTGTGGATCTAGTCCTTTGATCTTTGGCCACCATACTTGTTGGGTGGTTTGGTGGCTTTGTGATTGTTTGATTTTTAGACTATTTTTCCAGCTCCATTTAATCTTTTAGAGAGGTTTTTGTCTTTATGAAATTTAATTTGGGTTTGTTCAAGGGGCTATTCTAAGAATATTTCATATCTCGATCAAAGACCTTCCTGAGATCATATTGTACTTACAGATTTTTGTAGCGAACATTTTCTACAAGTGGGGCCAAAATGTAAGCCTCAATGTTATTTTTTGAGACCTCTAGTTTTTATGATTTTAATGAAAATATTAGTTGGTTATCATAATATTGTGTAGAACTAGTCCTTTGATCTTTAACCATCGTACTTTTTGGGTGGTTTGGTAGATTTGTGATTGTTTGATTGTTTAGACCATTTTAACATCTCCATTTATTCTTTTAGAGAGGTTTTTGTCTTTCTTGATTTGGTATGCTTGTTAGATCCCTTTGTACTCCAAGTTTAGAGCCATGTTCCCTTATTATTTATTATCAACAAAGAAACACATTACTAATTAAATGTACTAGAATAAATAAATTTTGTGAAATGTTTTTTTTTTAAAATGACAATAGCTTGTGAATTGGAGTATTCATTTGTTGAACTTTACTCCACAAGAAAACATGTATTTTGCTCTTCATGTGTATTAACAAAAGGAAAACCAAAATTGAAAGATGAAGGAAAGGATTTGTTGTACAAATGAAGGCATCATAATTTGAGACTGTAATAGAACTTGGCTATACTCTACCTTTAACATATTTTTTTGAGACCATAAGAGAACTTGATTTGTTCTAAAAACCACTAACATATCTATCCAAACCACTTCCTCATGTCTTATCTTCTAAAACTTAAAATTAAAAAGCTCCCATTAATTGTGTCATAAATCTATTAACTTAGCTAATGTACCCACTTGGAATTTTGGCATAATTTGTATACCCATTATTATTTGGTAGTGATGTGTCACATGTGTGTGATTTCACTTTTTGAAAACTACATATATGCTTCAACATTTATTTATACATCCTCATCACTGATGGGATGATGAATAATCTATGGTTGTAACATCCTTTATAAAATAAAAGCAATTCTTTATCACATCAAAACTTGAAAAGACTTTTGTGAAAATCAATTCATGGAAGGTTTTGAGTTTATGTGAGGGAGGGGAGTAAAAAATCCTTACGTTGAGCCAACCCATAATTTGTAATTAAGGGGATACTTTGTCAAATATGTACCACCACCGCTACCACCACCCATCCCCATCCCCATCCCCATCCCAATGCATATAGGTAAGGTAATCTATATGCTCCATCATTACTTTTTATACATTTTCAATTTTGTTAAGCTACTAGACAAACTACTAATAATAAAATAGGTTAGAATTTTAATAAAACAACTCTATTTAGGGTGGAAATTAGGTTGTAAATTGTTGGGAGTTAAAATAGGATACAC
>JARHVA010000821.1:1287500-1357500 GCA_037957365.1 Torreya grandis | reverse complement strand
AATATGTATAAATGAGGGTTAAAATAGAGGGTTGGGGTGAAAAAAATAGGGGTTGGGTTATATAAGGATATGATGATGATATAATAGGATGATGTTGGACAGGAATACAAGATATTAATGTGTTTATAGATGCAATTAACTCACTTGAGGTAAGGTTTGCATGTCTTGATTAGTGTTGATTGATGTGATTTTACCCAAGTAATGATATATTCAAAGGAGCAAATTAGGAATGATATATCCCAATGATAAATTTATGAGATATATTTTCCTTCACAACATTTGATATATGTAAGGGAGCAGATTTTATAATGATAAATCCTGATGAACCTGCATAATTTGATTGGATGGATCGATTGTTGATTAATTGTCTAGGATATGCAAGCATAACTCACGAATATAACTACTTTCATGGATTGATGATGTGATGATCACATTCATGGATGATTTTATGATTGAGAATGGCCTTTTCAAGAATGAATAAGCTAAAAAATGGGCACATAAGGATGTCCATAGTGGTAATAGATTGATACTCTTTTTATAGTCAAATTACATTAGATTAGATTGATTTAATATGGATTGTATGAGATTGGATTGAATAATATTCATAATTCATATGAGGTTTGTACATGTAAGTAGTGCAAATGGGTAGTTATATATGGAATGTTAGTTAATATAAATGTATGATGATGAAGGATGTTGATGTAGGGAACATGCTACTAAGCTTGCACAAATTTTAATTATTTGAGAAACCTTATTTCTGATGTATAATTTGATAGGATGCACCATGATATAGGAGACCATCATTTCACTATTGCTAGATTCCAAAGGATTGAGTCACATGCAACAAACAAGAAAATACAAACAAACAATCAAATGAATAAAACATGCACAAACAAAAAAGTAGATGCTTTCTATTGCTTATGATTTTTTGGATTTTATTTTCTAGATTATCTATTATTTTTGGATTTTGTTGATTTTATATTATTTTTATATTTTCTAATTTTATATTATTTTTTAGGATTTTCTATTTTTTTAATTTTTAGGGGTTTTTGGATTTATTGCCAAATGATATTAGTATAAATAACACCTTCTTGAGAAATGGGGATGTCAATGGTAGTGGATGGAAGAGATTTAGGATTATGTTTAGGGATGAATAGGGTCAAATACGAGATGAATAAGGACAATTAGGAAGTGATGGGTGAAGATGATGATGATGAAGAAGATGAAGATCAAGGATGATGATATGCTTGCAATGATCATCATGGTACTTTCCTAATGTGCCATAAAAAAGGTTTTTACCTATAGATGAATATTTATCTCTCTTTTGATTTTTTTATTTTTCTTTTCATTTTTTAGTTTTTATTTTTATTTATTTTCTTAATATTGTTTTAACCATTTATGGTTTAGCTATGTAAATACTATGTTTGATTAAAGGCTTGAGTAGTCTAAATTAGTGAAATAATATGCAATAAATAACCACTAATTTGTTACAAATTTTAATTATCTTTGACATTCTAAAAATAGTGATAATTATGTGCAAATAAAGACTTATCTAAAAAATACCTAATATAGAAGATTTGAGTTCCAAAAACTGAGATATGAATAGGTACGAGTGTCATCAACTAGATCCTTATGTAAGATCCCTTCCTAGATAGTAGTGCCACACTTGGATAGTAGTGCCATATGGTTCTAGTATCCTAAAAAAAGTGTTAGTGTCCTCTGTGTAAGACTACTCTAAAATTTTGGATGCACTTGTAACTATGTTTCTAGGTTCTGTTCTTATGTGCATGAAGTTCAAAACTCTGTATTGTGCCTATAATAGCTGATTTATGATGTAAACTCTAATCCTCCTTGTAATTAAGGCATGAGATGAAAAGTGTGTTCCTTAGTAGGATAGGCTAGACATCCTCAACAACCTACTATGAAAAGAGTTGCCTACTAAGGAGGGATCGATCCTGATGTAGTTCTCCCCACCTAAGTGATAGTGCAAGTGAAAATTATGTTAGAATGATAGTGGTATTAAATGCTTGAGTGTGCTTGAGATTGGAAATCTAGAAAATCTAAGCTTAGGGAAGATGTATATGGTAGTATGCATAAGTAGGGAAGAATATGAATTAATAATCTTAATTTTGCTCAACTTGTTTCATGTTTGAATACGTATTTTGCATCTAGTTTCCATGAAGTGAATAGTGGTGTAAAAGTTATGTATTTATAGTGGTGTGTAGCTTGTGTGGATAGTGAAACATGCTTAGGCTGACCTTAGGAGGGTTTTAATTTTAAAAATATATTTATTCAAGAAAGATAGGGTAAAGGACATTAGCACCATTTTGGGGACACTAGTGCCATATGACTTTAGTGCCCTTAATTGGTGCTAATGTCCAACTAGAAGATTGTTGGGCACAAAGGTCCAGGATCAGGAAATAAGGGTCTAAGACTCTATTTTAGTTGACTATGGATGCATGTGGTCTACACAAATATTAGAAAAGTGTGATGAAAGGTTCTGGGATAGCTCTTAGGCTAAGTTAGGGATAGGTTGTCTCAAGTAGCACTCTTAGTACTCAAATACCACTTTTAGGTGATTGCATTCCCTGCCTTTATGCTATAAATGTAACAAAGTGAAATTTCTAGTATAGAGGGAAAAAACTATACCTGGACTTACCTAGGAAGTTAATTTCATGATGTTGAGTCTGAGTATGTGAAGTTGGGTATATTTATGTGAAGTATGATCCAAAGCATGACTTGCAAATGAAACATTATTGAATCAATCCTTACTTAAGAGATATCAAATGTAGAATACTATGGTGAATAAAGAATTAATTGAGTAAAAATTAGTAAGGAGATGAGAAAGAGGAAAGTAATGAATACAACTCATTGGGTAAGTGAACCATTGCATGAACCTGGTAATAACATGTGTGTGTATGTATATAGTGATAAAATCATTGAATAGCTTAGACTGAGTTGATAGCTCACTTAAATTTCATGTGTGAGTGCATTAGGAACTCAATCTGTTTTTGACTCCATCATTGCCCACCCCTGCTTAGTGGGTCATGACTTATTAATTGCTTGGATTGGAGTAAAAGTGTATCCAACCCTCTCATGTGGGTGGATCAAAAACTCAAGTAGGCTATGACTCCATCATTGCCCACCCATGTGTAGTATATGCATCTGAAACTAAAATACAAAAAGTGATATAAATATCTAAACTAGTATATCTAACTTGTATGTCAACTTCACAGCCACTCAGGTACATTAGATGGCTCTAGGCCACTCAATAATGCCAACCACTATAGATGGAGTAAGGCATGAAAATGGTGATAACCTAGAATATGATGTTAAGTGTGTATAACATAGATAACGACATGGAGTTTTCCATTCCATCTAATCAAACTATGTGTAACTAAGCATATGGAAATAATGTGTCACATACATGCCCCCAATTTGATATCTGAGTATATTGATTCTGGACTGAGTTAAAATGATTGTATGTAAGTATCTAAAATGAATATAAGAATGATCATGTCACACATGATTCCCCTAATATAAGGAATTGGCATGAATATAAACTGAGCTAGTGTGAATCTGAGCTAAGCTAGTGTGAATCTGAGTTGAGCTAGTATGAATCTAAGCTAAACTAGTGTAATTATAAAAACTATAACTATATATGTTACATTTGCATTGTACCTAATATACTATTCTAGATAATTTGAACTATCTTGAAACTGGGGCTATTGGATACTAGCACCACATATTGGATAGTAGTTCCATGTGGCACTAGTATACCTATTTGGCTTTCAATGTCTATCTAGTCTAAAATCTGAGTCACTGTATTGATTTTTGATTTATTAGTTTTTTCCCATGTTTTACCATGTCTGATTTTCTAAAACTGAGCCTGTGTGCTGAAAAATATTCTATGAATGCAATGTAGGAACCTGATATATATGGGAAACCCATGATAATTCCCCCTCTTTTGAGGGTATTTGTTAAATCTATGTAAGAACTATGCTCAAAATTAATAGATATTCAAAATGTGCATTAGCTAGAGCATATATGATAGCCACATGATAATCCAATATAATGTGCAAACATAGAATTGGAATGTAAGAGAATCTAACCATAAGTATGTAATATAAAATGTATGTTGTGTTTATAATTACATAAGGGTATCAAGATATATGTAATAGGAGTATGGGGTATGATGTCCATCACAACACCCAAGTAGGAAGGGTAGATGCATGAGATCCCTCATGGCATCAAAAATGGGTGTGTGTAACAATCTAAGACAAGGGTCATGGTCATGATGCATATAATAAAGCATATATACAAAACACATGAGGCATGAAAAATAGGCCAAGGGGCCACAATACAAGGGACATGGACATAGTCACTAAATCTGAGAAAAGAATACATACACGGACATGTTCAAATGTCCACATATTCAAGAAACAAGAAATTTGGCTTAGATCCACATAGAAGGACATGTTCAAATGTTTGCATACACAATTAGGAAAGCACACACAAGGGATATGGGGACATGTCCAAGGCATACATGAATATAAGTGGTTTAATGCCAAAGAACAATGGCATATTCAAATGCCCTCAAAGAGAAGAAACATAGAAAATATAATTAAGTATAAACTATGAAAGCGAGAAATGAAATCCTGCATGAATATAGTAAAAAAAATCTATGTAAGAGCTAGGATGTACATATGTTGAGTCTAAACTAGTGATAGTCAGCAAAAATACGAGTATGAGTAGTAATGATCAATATCAAGATATATTAATGAAAAAATTAGAATGTAAAGAATGTAAGGATAGAACCTGATAATAGAAATGGCATATGAAATGCCCCCAAGTGGGTGGATGTATCAAATAAATAAAATTAAATTGGTGTATATACCCCTAGTGGGTAGATGATAGCAAGTTTGGATTAGTGTAGTGAACTTGAGTCCTATAAGCAATCTTCAAGCACTCGAGAAGAACAAGTGAAGTATGTATGTATGATAAAACAGACTATACTAAGATAGCTAGCTTATTTAGTGTATGGAAAATATAATAAATGTAAACATAAAAATAGATACAATCTATAATTTTTGTGTTTTTTGAGTAATATTTGAATGTTTTGACATGTTATATTGTTTTTGTATTTTCTAGATATAAGTTATGTACAAGCAAATTAAAATAAACTATGTACAAGGAGCAAGAGAAAATAAAGTATGTATAAGAAGGTAGGAACCATACTAACTGATGAGTCTCATGGGAGACTCACTATCACTATGACCTATGTCAAATAAGGGAATTATGATCATGTGTGTTATGTGAAAGGGCAATCATGATCCCATAATCTATTGTATTATGTAATCTTTATTTGTATCTACCTGTGCAATGGAACTAAGAATCTATGGCACTAACTGTGGTGTATTGTGAACTATAGGGGTATTAGGGTTAATAGGATATAGGTGACATGGGTGATCTATGCTAAGAACCCTGAGAGCCCTCTAGAATCTATGATATATATTTGATGCAGGGGTCTCTATAATAATGGTCTCTATGGGAGAGTATGTGTACATGGCAATACTGTATGACCAAACCTCACCTACACTGGTGGATCTACTAAAATCTATGACATATGTATAATAACTATACTTTGAGATGTAATTAATAGATATGTTATATCTAGTAATAGTGTTAGAACTATAACTAGTGGTTGTGTTATAACTGCCTATGGGATAGGTAAAGGATACTCATATGGGAGACCCTCAACTTTGACCACCTAATTGTTGTGTATGTAATTCATGCATCTATACACTATGTACGGGATGGTTCATAGTTTTTGTAACCATGGCCTACCTAATAACATATCAAACATGCATGCACTAGCTACTACTAAGAATTGAGTGGCTATATGTGTTAGTCTCACATGTAATGGAATCACAATATCCTTAGTATAGATATAAACATGACCACTAAAACCACTAATGACTCTGTTTGTTTGGAATATATCATACTCTAAGCACCCCAAATTCCACAAAATTTTCATAGTGCACATGTTAATGCTTGACCCATTGTCAACCATAAAACTCTAGATAAGATGATGATCTATGTATGCTCATATAAAGAGTACATGTAAATCTATATCATCATAAATAATCTCCTACTCTAAGAAGGTGATGAGTGGTATAGGTTGGATTATAATATGGTACATGCCAATGATGTTATGTAATTGGTATGCCTCCTCTGTAATAGTATGATATGAAGTTGGTGGTGGATGTGCCCAATATGTGTAGTGAACTCCTGATGTGCTTCATGCCTCATTTGTTGTGTGCTTTAGAAATGGGTCTAAGAATATCTTTAATGCATTATATTTTGTTTTCTATGCTTTTGATTCCCCTATGGGTGTGCCCACATCAATAATATTAGCCTCAATCAAATCTTGTATTTTATGTTTTAGGCTTATGCATCTATTTGTTGTATGGCCTGGTTCCCTATGATATTTATAAAATACATTAGAATTATAGTTCTTAGGAAGATACCATGTCATATCAACATATTTAATGGGAGGGAGAGATATGACATTATATTCCAAAAGTTGTAAAATTTGTGTTGGTGACTCTGGAAGGTTAGTGAAGATTCAACACTAAGGAGTGGATAAAACTAATTTAGGAAAGGGTTCATAAGCTATGTTGACTATGGCCTTTTGATCACTATTATTCTTAGTGTTCCTTACCTTATATGAAGGCTTATTTTAACTCTTAATAGTTGATTTTGATCCATTCATATAATTTAGTTTTCCTATTGATAGAAGCTTGACCTCTCTTTCTTTTACTATGTGGCATAAATATGTGAATGTAGGAAACTTTATAAACAAGATAGATTCATTTAATATTGGTAAAAGAATTTGTGTAAAGATGTATTGAAGCTCTTTGTCTACCATGGGGCTAGTAAATTTGGATAATATAGTCTTGTATCATAAGATATAGTCTATGATGGGTTCATTTGACTTTTTTTTCAACTATGCAACTTGGGCATATGATATCTTGTCACTAATATTGATGAAGAGCTGTGTTAAAAACATGTTGACCATAATATTGAATGTGGTGATAGATTGATTTGGTAAATCATAAAGCCACTATAGGGCATAATAGTTTAAACTATGTGGAAACAACTTTGTGATAATCCAATCATTGGATATGTAGTATAAGCATGTTACGTGAAAAACTCTAAGATGGTAACCTAGGTCACCCTTGCCATAATATAATATACGCTTAGATTCCATGAAACCAGATGGCAAGGGAGTTTACACTTTGTGATGTGCTAAAGATATGTCCAAAATATTATTAGAATCCAAGGCATGTGATGGTCTAGTGTCTCCCTTCTCAAGATGTAACACCTTAACTTGCAGAGTATGAATCTCGTGCATAAGGGATTGTACATTTGGAGTGGAGGAACTAACCACAAGAGGTGTAGTTATCACTGAAGGTTGTTGAATTAAAATTTTAGGTTATGATAGCTAAATTGGCTCCACTATAAGTGTAAAAATATTATTAACTAGGGGAGTTGAAGATTGACCATTATTTTTTAATTATTGATTTCCAATATGGATTGTAGGCTTTATGCATGATCAAGGGGTTATTCTAGAATTCTATTTCTGAGGCTCTATAATAGCTCATATTTTTTGATAATCAAGTAATCATTATTAAGTGGAAAGAGAGTGTCCTGATTTTTAATTTGTATATCAACTTGTTCTTAATTATATTGTTCATCTTCAAATGCATTATCATTAAAAACTACATAATCTAGGTGTGAAGGATGAATAGCTGGAGTTATGATAGGTCCCTTACCCATGTTATAGGCTCAAATAGAAGGAATATGAATATGCTTAATAATATCAACAATTAATCTATCACTTCTTATTAATAGAAGAGAGAGATATGTTTTAGATAATAGATAACAAACAAATTAGAATATAGTTGCTAAAAAAGAATATATGAAATCTAAAAAAAATTAAAGTAGCTAATGAAAATAGGAAAAAGAAGGATATAAACCCTAAGAGTATCAAGGGTTAGGGTTTTGAATTAGGGTTTCCCTAAAAAAAATTATTACATTTAAATAAATGATACCCTAATGTGGGATTGATTAAATAAGCTAGGTTATGCCAAAAAACTAGAAAAATAGAAGTTTTAAACCCTAATTTAGTGCATAAAAATTTGGAGAAGGTAAACCCTATGCCAAACTAGGGTTTTAATCAATATTATAAGCAATTCAAGTTCACCAAATGTTTTAAAATTTTAGGGTTTCACTATGTAAATACTATGTTTGATTAGAGGGTTGATTAGTCTCAATCAATGAAATAATATGAAATAAATAACCATTGATTTGTTATAGATTTTGACTAGCTTTGACATTATAAAAATAGTGATAAATATGTGAAAATAAAGACCTATCTATAAAACACTTGATACAAAAGATTTGAATGTTGAAGACTAAGATACAAACAAGTCTAAGTATCATCAAATGGATCCCTATGTCAGATCCCCTCATAGACACTAGCACCATGTGGCTATAGTGTCCTTAAAATGGTGTTAGTGTCCTCTATGTAGGACTACTCTAAAATTAGTGATGCACTTGTGACTATGTTTCTAGGTTATATTACTACGCACATGAAGTTTGAAACTCTATATTGTGCATGTAGTAGCTGATTTATGATTCAAACCCTAATCTTCCTTATAAGTAAGGCATGGGCTAAAAAGTGTGTTTGTTAGGAAGATAGGTTAGACATCATCAATACACCATTGTGAAGAGAGTTTCCTACATACCAATAATCTGAGGGATCAATCCTGATGTAGTTCTCCCCACCTAAGTGAGCTGGTGCAAGTGCGGGTGATGTTAGAATGATAGTGGTCTTGAATGCCTTGAGTGTGCTTGAGATTAAAAATTTATAAAATCTAAGCTTAGGGTAGTTTTAGATGGTCGTATGTAGAAGTAGGGAAGAACGGGGATTAATAACCTTGATTTTGCTCAACTTGTTTTATGTTTGAATAGGTATTTTGCATATAATTTCCATCTAGTGGATAGAGGTCTAAAAGTTATGTATTTATAGCATTTTATAGCTTGTGCAGATAATAAAATATGCTTAAGCTAACCTTAGGAGGGTTTTAATTTTACAAATATATCCATTCAAGAAAGATAGGGTAAAAGACATTAGTGCCATTTTGGGGACACTAACACCACATGGCTCTAGTGTCCTTAATGTGTTGCTAATATCCAATTAGTAGGTTTATGGGCATGAATGGCCAAGATCGAGAAATGAGGGTCTAAGACTATGTTTTAGCTGACCAACAATGCCTATGATCCACACAAAGGATAGAAAAGTGTGACTAAAGGCTCTACGATAGGTTGAAGACTAATCTTGGGATAGGTTATCTCAATTATCACTCTTATCACTCAAATACAACTTTTAGGGGATTATATATATATATGATTTTGATTTTGATTTTTTATGGAGGTGGATGATCCACCAAATTGAGAGGTGTTTGAGTCAGACATTAGTTAGTAAATATCCTACTTTAAACTATAATTGTACCAAGTCCATCTCACTGATGTGTTCTCTTTAGACTCTATCATTTACTTCATTAATTGTTGATTTATCTTCCTCCAATCACCTTAACTAGGTTATGTCATGGCCCCTATGATAGAGGGTGTTGCCAGAGAGGGTGATGTGGGATGCGCATTGGATGAGGATATTATTAGAATATATAAAATATTCATATGGATGGTGGTATTATGGAGGGGAATGGAGATTTTGTGAGACCATCAGGGATCAAGACCAATGGTCTCACACACCCTTTCATAATCTTACTACTTCATGCACACTTCACATACATGTGAAAACTCTTTCAAGAGAACCATTGGAGATTTATGCCCCTTAGGCCTGAGAGTGGATGAAAACTTGATGATTTTAGGAGTCTCTTTCATTTTGATGTTGATATGAATGATGTCTTCATCTTATAGTTGTGTCTATGCATAAGCAAGGTTGAGGTCCTTATTTTTACTTTATTTTGGACATTAATGTTCATTTTCCAATAGTGCCTTTAAGAGGTTTTCACCATAAGACATTGGTTTTTAATTTTTTGTTTGTTTTAATTTTTTATTATTTTTATTATTAGATTTGGTTTGATTGAGGAATAATTCTTAATCCCCAAGAGATGTTGATGTATCAAGACTGCTTTTGAACCCTTGTATGTGATTTCCTAAATGAGTATTATCTTGAAGTTTCATGAAATTTGTGATTGATTTGTCATCCTGAAAGAGGTTTGATGATGCATGATTATGTTGGTCCCAACTAATGGGTGGAGGATTTTGGATGTCAATATTGATGGTGGGGATAATGATGTTTTTGAAAGAATTGGTGGTAGAAAGATCTTTGTAGAGGATAAGAGGGTAACCTGATTTGATGATGGTGGAAGCTTCCTATAAAATTATAGAAGTGTCATTGATGTTCTTATTTTGATCTATAGGAGTTTTTTAACCATTGTTATGATATCCTTGATTTATGTACACATAGATTTAATCCAAGATATAGTTGGATACTAGTGGTTTGGGGGGCCGATGAAGAATCCACTCAAAGGTAAAATATGTTGTACACACTCAGGTTAATACATTGTATGCATGCACAAATGTTAGATCAAAAAATAAAAGCTATAAATAAAAACATAATGTAATATCCCTACTCTAACAAATGGAATACACATATGATTAGAAAATGATAGATATGTGCACATCGTCACTTACCAATGAGGATTCTCCCTTTTCTATATGTATTTTATCAATTATGGGTGTTCAATGAAACTTGAATATAAATCTATCAATATGTATCCTTTTTTATTGTATTATGAGATTGATGAAGATTATTGATTTTCAATGCTCATTCAAAAGTTAAAAAATCCCTTAGGTACCTTAGGTTTGTTCCAAAGTGAGGGGTGTGAGCTCAATTTATATAGATTGAGTAAGAGGAATAGATGGTGGATCTTGATCCAAGATTAAGGCATAGAAATGAGTCAAATATGGGGGGTTGGATCATAAATGGAGGAGGTTAGATAAGACATGGCCTTGCATTAATGATGAATGGGCATGTCATAATTTGTACCCTTACCTTAGATTTGATGATATTTGGCAAGTGGAAGAGTGATGCCATTGATTTGAGTTGGAAAGTTGATATGATGATATTTGATTTATGTATTTTAGATATTATATAAATTATATTTCCATTAATTACAAATTAAATAGCTAATAGGATTAGTTATATAATTAATCTAGTTTGATTTATGTGGGATTCATAATGTTCAAGTGCCATACGATTAATTGTTTGTGGGGGTGATATAAATAGTGATGGGTAGTCTAATGAAGTTGATGATGGGATTAGGGTTAGCATGGATCCAATGATAATTAAATTAGGAATGAAACATGATGAAATATATAAATTAGGGTTTGGTATGGAAGGTAAAATTTTAACATAAATGAATTGATTAGGGATGGAATGATCAGCAAATTGGGGTTTGGTAAGAAATGTGATGCTAAAATGTTAGTGTTGACACCTAAGTGGTAGATTTAAGTTGTCTAAATACACTAATTAATTCCAAATCCTATATATATATACATATATATATATATATATATATATATATATATATATATATATATAATTTCAAAAATATGCCACATTTTATGCATTTGTAGATTAGTTTCTCTTTAATCTATTTATTTTTATTTAATAATTAAATACTATAAATAGTAAACTATTGCAATCTAATTCAGAATATAGTATCTAAAAAATATGAATGTGAAATACAATAATTTACATTATTATAAATTATTTATAAATATTAAATTAACATACAAATATGCAAACCTATTCTAGATATGATTTATGATTGATAGTGGATACTAAATGTTGATGAAAATTGATTGAAAAGCCCTATGAACTATGTCACAACTGAAAACAAAATTTCAAATTATGTTAGGAAAAATCCACACTATGGGGATGGTTCAATAGTAAATCCTTGTATGTTGACTGTGATCACATCCTAATTGATTTTGGTATTGATTTTTTGATTTGAGTACCTATGCCATGTGGTGAGGATTTATTGATTGTCTATGTTTGTCGGTTAGATGTGTGGAATACATGTAAAATCTTAACCCTATCTCCTACACAAATACAATGGAGATCAAACAAAAATGGGGAAATCATGTAATGGAATAGTTGATCTATCCTAAAAAATCTTGCATAATCTAAGTGTTACTTACATAGTCCAAAAGGGCCTCACTCTTATGTAGTTCTTCCACATAGATTGAGTGTGTAAATCTTGACATTTGGTGCATGACTACAACTAGATAGATTAACTTGAATGCTTGACATTTAGTGCACTTGACCTATAGTAAAAAAATTTAGACTTGGCCTATGACTTTTAGGATAAATTATAAATATTAGTGCCCTTTTTCTCAATGTACATTAGAATTGCCAAGTAATTATTGGATGTGTTTAGAGAGACCTTGATATGTTTCTAAAAAGTAATATATGATATATTTACATTAACTAACATTGATAAAAGGGTGGGAGTGTAAATATGAAACATCTTGAACTTGAAAAGTCACCATTGGAGTTCAGGGGACCAGGCCACACTAATGTTTTATCTGCCTAGTGAAACATTATCCTAGAAGGACATAGGCTACTGAAATCTAGCTAATACAAGTATATAATTAGAATAGGGATGTGAAAATAATGTTTTATGTAACTGTAATAAAATTTATATAATGGTGAATGATCTCATATATTTTTTAAGTTAATGAAATGGTGAATAATCCAAGTAGGGTAAACATGTCAAGATTAAACATTGTCAAACACTCAATGATTATATTTAAGTGTCTACATTTTCTCTCACTTCATTCTAGTTATGAAACAAAGTGAAATTACTAGAGTAAAGGAGATGAAAACTTAAGTGTGTAAACACATTTTGTCTTTTGATGTGAATCTTGATCGTGCAATATGATTTAATGCAAAACATGCAATAATGTTATTGAAAGTAGTTATCGTCCATATATAAAAATTTAAAATCTAAAAAAATTAATTTTCCATTTGAAAAGAGAGGAAGGAAAGAATACACCTGAAGGAACATGTAATGTAATTGCACAGTAAATTAAAAATAGAAAAGTATGTATGCCCACTTGTTGAGGCATTTAGAAAAAAATTGAACTTGTGGCGAATTGAGAGTGATCAAGTCTCAATTTGAAAATTTTGAAAGCCATTGAGTTGAAAATATTGTATCACCTCTCATAGAGTAATCTTGTAGAATAATTGAAGGATGAGACCACCACGTGTAGTTTACTACATTGAACCATAGACATTGAGTGTCACTACACTCATACATGGTAGGAAAAGAGGGTGGAACCACCAAATGTGGCTTGTTAAAGTGAAACCATATACATTGAGTGTCACTAAACTCTAACATGACCCACTTGAAAAATGAGACAAACAACACTGTTACAGATGATCTAGATTCTCTTTTAAAACTTTGTACCGTTGAACATTTGAAATTGATAAATTTGAAATTTTCCATGTAGAAACATGAAGATGAGTGAATATCATACCCCCTATATCTAACTAAATTGATGTAGAATGGCAATTCAACTTGTAAATTTTGAAAATTTCAACATGTAATTGTTTTTCCCATGCCTAGGCATATGCATCAAGTATATGGGAATGTGTATTGAAGTAACTATAAATATGAGTGCAAATATATGCCACATCCTCCCATAATATGAAAATTCTAAATCATGTTGTAATTATGAATAATGTATAGTGCCATAAATCTGAATTTTGTTTATCTCATAAGGATGGGAAATCTCAAGAAACGTCCATTGTGATCACCCATTTTGATACATGAGGCATACCCTACAAGTCACTAATATAAAAAAATAACTATATAATATGTGGAAGTGTAATACCCCTCATGTGGAATTTCCTTCCCCTAGTTTATTTAGTGTGTTTGCCATGTGTGGTGACCCTTATAGTAAGTAATATTTTGAATTTTGTTTCTATCCTTGTGCTAAGGGATTAATGCTCGTTAATAATTGAAGATAGATTAATTCAATTTAACTTTCACACCTTAAACATATATTTATTTATTCCCAAAATTGTTAATATTCTAAATATATATAAAAAAGGATCATATGCCTTCTAGAAAGGCTATGAGCCCTATCTAGTAGGCTTACCAACAAGCCCTTAGGGTCCTAGATTGTTTGGGAGGCTTAACCCACTAGATTAAGTGTTTTAGAAGTTGTATAAGAGAATTAATTATGTTTAAAAGGCCCATGTGCACATGTTAGTGAATTAATGGTTTGTGTAAAAAGGTCACATGTTGCTTGAAAGAAAGACTTAAGTGTGTAAGAAAAACTATGGGCATTGTAAGAAAGGTATGGGTCATTTTATGACAAAGAAATGACCTTTGTAAGGAGGGTACTCCCATTCATTAATGAGAGTGGGTAAAGTCTAGTGGGAGATCTTTTCTATAGAAACTTCCACTAGTGGCTCATTTTGGGGGTTGTTATAACCATGGGAGGTGTTGTTGAAGGAACAGTTTGGGATGAGATATTCTTGGATTATTGGAGGCATGAAAAGTGGAGGAGAAGAAGTTCACCTTATTTTTTGTATCCGTGAGTGTGTATTGTATATGAAAAGAAGGTGTTGTTGTTTTTTGTTTTTTTTTGTGGGGGAGTTCTTTGTCTCTGAAAGTGTTGTTCTAAAATATGTGTTTTGATTTCAATAATGATTTTAATTCACCTCTTCCTCTAAATATGAAATGTTTGGACTTGGGTGGATGTTATAAATATATCTACTTGATACCCCTTTCCTCTTAAGTTGTTCCTTGTGCTCATGAAATAGAAAATGGTTTATAGTTAGTATGAACAAGCCAATGTGGTTATCTTCCTTGTCAAATTACATTTGGTGTGGTCATTATCCTTTAACAAATAAATATTATTCATGTCCTTAAGATAAATACATTGAGTAGTTAGATGTTTCTTTTCCGCTTTTACATGTGAAAAAAATTATGTTGTTGAGAATGTTGGTTTCTCTTTCTCTCTCTCCTACCCTCATACCTTAGTTTTAAAGGAGTTTGTTATTTGAGATTTTCCTTTGCAACATAGACATATGTATTTTGTATCTCTATTCCAAATCTTTATTGAATTTTGAAAAGAAATTGAATATAATTTTTTTCTTTTTTTTAATAATAATAATTTAGATATTACAAAACAAAGAAGTTAAAATTAATTATTATGTATTTCAAATTATGGTAATACCTTTCTCTTTATTCCCCATCTTTCTCTTTCATTTGAAATTTAGTTTTGAAATGAAAATAACTATTACAAATTTGTTCCCATCACAAAATAAATGTGAATTTTGTTTATTTTATACAATGCATTTTGAAGTATAAAGTTGAACAATGAAATTTTCAAATATCATTGTATATATAAATAAATAAATAAAACTAAACTCATTGATATCATTAAACTTATTATATTATTGAGATAAAAGAAATGAATTAAATAATAGTAGTAGTAGTAGTAGTAGTAGTAGTAGTAGTAGTAGTAGTAGTAGTAGTAGTAGTAGTAGTAGTAGTAGTAGTAGTAGTAGTAGTAGTAGTAGTAGGTGAAAGTATGTTTTGATGGCTAATAAAAAAATTTAAAAAATATTTGCAGAAGGGGGGGTGGTCAAGGGCTAATTACCCCCATAGCCTTTAAAATGGAAAGAGGGGTACAATTGGACCATCCCCAACTAATACAATGCAATAGGGAAAGGGACGAGGATGTCAACCCCTCACATTTCCCTTTTCCAATATAAATGTGTCACACTATATGTAGGTCGCTATCGAGGTTTGAGACCTAGCCATCCTTTAGCTTTGTTGCATAGGGCTGTGGCCCTTTGACTTATTTTATAAATAAAATAAAAATAATAAATAAACATACACACACACACACACACATATTCTCAATCATATAAATGTAATATATATATATATATATATATATATATATATATATATTACATTTATATGATTGAGAATATGTGTGTGTGTGTGTGTATGTTTATTTATTATTTTTATTTTATATATATATATATATATATATAAACGAATATTTAATATATATGTAAAATGTATTTTATGGTGTTAAATTAAATAAATTGAAAGAAAATGGGTATATGCATGTATTTAGTATATATAATGTGTATATACACTCAAACATGTAAGGTATATTACATTCTTTGAGTTCTATTGTGCTCCACTTTTCCAAAAACTCCACCAAACCTGCAAAATAAAAAGAGGAAAAATGAAGACAAATTTGAAGTGTTGAGTTTTTGTCATTTCCTTAAAGGAAATCTAGGATAAAATTTTGAATTCTAGATCTAGCGGTGGAGATCCACTCAATCCAATGGTGGGGATTTGAGCCACCACCACCTAGGCAAGTCCAAACTTATTGTTTTTTTAATTATCTTAATAAATTAATTGCACTCCTAACCCTTTTATTTAGCCCTTTTAGATTATTTGTGCCAAGTTTCAAAATAATTTTATTAAACAATTTTAAATATTCCTCACCTTGGCTTATTAAAAGACATTATTTAAATCCCTTGTGAACAATTTTTAAATAAAAGGGATCAACATTTGAGTAGAAAAAAAAATTGGCTATAGGGCAATTTCTACATGAACTAGTATTTATTTTAATTTCAAGTGTATCAAAGTTCATGGTAAACCCTACCCATTGAAACAAGACTTTGTTACTTCAAACTAACTACATGAGTGATTTTCCATCCTATTGAACTTGATTTAAACCCTTTTGGAAATTGAACTAATTAAAAATCTAAACTAATAATTTATAGAAACCAAGACTTGAAACTAATTTTGTTAAATAATATTTTGACAAATTTTAATCCTATCAGAAACTATCCTTTTGACCAATTTTAGATGTTGTTTGCAAGAACAAACTTTCAATTTCTTTTGCTCACCTCCAAAGTCTATTTAGATGTCGCATAAAATATATAATTAAATTTAAAATTTACAAAATATGAGACTTGGACATAATTATTTTTTGATATGAAATGTGGAATTGGTAATTAGAAAATTTTTAGTCTCATCAGGAACCATCTTTTTGATCAATTCATGAAGACATTTGTAGGGGTTAAATCTCTTTATCTCCTTATTTTTTTCAAAGATGATTTCAAATTGACATAACTAAAATATCAAGAAATGGAATTTCTCAAAACTAAAATTTGTAACCAAATTTTAATAGTTTAAAATTACCAGTGTAATAATAAAATAAATTTATAATCAATGGAATGTGGGTGAGTTGGTAAAGTGACTTAGTTGTTTCAAGCTCCACCCAGGATCCAATTGCACTATGGTATTTAAGTCTAGACATGGTCATCATTAGTATTTTTGGGTTGGTTGTGACCCTTGTTGGCATTCTTGGGCTATTTGTGGTCATTCATTGGTAGACTTGGGTTGATTGTGACCGATCATTAGTATTCTTGGGCTGGTTGTGGCCATTATAGGTATTTTCGGGCTGATTGTGGATATTAATTGGTATTCTTTGACTAATTGTGGTTATTCATTGGTTTTATTGGGTTGGTTCTGGCCCTTTTTGGTGTTCTCACGCTGGTTGTGGCTATTGTTGGTATATCTAGTATATGTGACAGATGATCAGTTGGGGATCTAGGCCCTTGATTATGTCTCAGATTGGTTTAAGACTCGATCAAAAGTGAATACCTATCAAAATGATGATGATGATGATGATAGATTTATCGCAAGTATCTACTATTTCTAGCAAGGAAATTCCAAAGCCTATTTAAGGATAATTTGTGTAAGACTTTTTTTAGCCTATTAAATTTAATTTGGAATACTTAGTAAATATGTTAGTTTATATCAAAATAAAATATTCCAAACCCTCAAACATGTTAATTTTATATTATATTTAATAGGCTTTAGTACATATAAAAATTTCTCTCTCTTTTTATAAATTAAAAAAAGGGTGCTTTTGTACCTGGTTTACCCAACTTGGACTTGGTGTGTTTTGTATTATTTGGGAACATCTTTTATTGTGTAAGCACATGATTATCAAAACTAAATTATTAATTGGTTATCTTACATTATTTTAGCCTACAATATATATTGAACCTTAGTTTGGGTTTCATATCTTAAATGTTTTTTATCTAAAGCTTAGTTGCACCTTGTTAGGTCTAATAATGTGGGTCATGTTAGCAGTTGATTAGAACTTCATCATGAAGTACAGATTGTTTTTTTATTGAAAAAACTATAGAAGTCTAATTGTGTCTTTTTTCCACATGTTTTTAGGTATTTTGTAAACTTTTAGTAGTGCCTAAATGTGCTTGGTCTAACAAGTGGTTGTGGTATTACACACAAGGGGTAACTACATAAGCTTGGCCTTATGTCTAATTGATGAAGGTTAGAAGCCTTTTATTTTGAAATACACTCATTTAGGAATGAGTGAACTACAACTAGCCATGATTTTTCATGTAAAGGTGATCACCATAAATATGTAGGCAGCTAGGGGAGTAAGTATGGGCATTGATAACTAACCCTTATGATGCTTTATTATTATGGGCATCAAGGAATAACTCTTAGGTGTTCTTAGAATGCGTGCTTGAACAAATAACCTTTAGATCACTTATCCATATTACATATCTTTAAAGTGTTCTCTTTATGCATTGATAACCTTCTACTTTAGCTTTGTCTTACACTTAGATGTATAGTGTTTGAGTCCATAGTTGGATGTTGGGTTGTGACCCTTGTTACACCTCTAGTAAGTAAGTGTTGGAGAGTTTTTAGTAATGTCATGGTGATTTCATGGAGGTGTCCTAGTGATTGGATTAATTGATTTTTTAGCCTAAGTGACAATGACAATGTGTGCAATGTACATATTCTAATATGCTTGAAGGAGGCTTAGTTGATCTTTAATGTTGACATGGCTAGAGATGTTCAAGAATGAGTATGGAGTATTGAGCTTGTGAAATGGGTACAATAAGAGGTTTTATATGCTTTAAGTGATTGTGTGCATGAGTGGATTTCATCTGATTGATCATAGTTTTTATCTAGACACTTTGGGTCCAATGGCAGAAAATTTGAGTAGGTAGTTTGATGACATCACCATTTTCATGTGAGAATGAGTCTAGGGGAGTTGGTCATATGGTTGTGATTAAATTAATCCCTAGTTGTTATGCACCATATCTCAAGTCATGCATCTAAGCATGGTCAAAGATATGAGGGTGAAAATATAGCTTCTTAGTAAGAATTCATTATTTTCTCATACTTAGCCAAATTTACATGTGGCTAAAAAGAGCTGAGTAAACATGTTGATAAGGTCAACATTAACACGCATGGAGGTGTCAGGATAAAATGATCATATGGGTTTGTTTATTTTTATTCCTAGTTTATTAACATTAAATTTTAAATCATGTGATGAAGCGCATCAAGAGATATGCATATACAAAGTTGGGCTCCCATGTAGTTTGACTATGTTTGACTATGCATATGACAAGAAAAGTTGAGTAGGCATTTTGATGATGTTATATCTTACATGTATGAAGGTATCAAGAGAAACTAATCATATGGGTTTATTTAGTTTTGATCCTTATTGATTTGTCCTAAAAATCAGATTATGTGATAAAGTGCATTAAAATATATGTTTGTTCAAAATTGGCTTCCCAAGTAGGTTTTTGACATAGTTATCTCTCTAATAGAAGATTGTGAGAAGGCATTTTAATGATGTTATATCTCACATGCATGAAGGTTTCAAGATTAATTTGGTACATGGTTGGATTCATTTTTGAAAGTAGAACATATGGTGTAATTTATGGGACATGAGATTGATCATAATAAAAGATATATCTATCCAAATTTGGCCTTCTTGGCATATTGAAAGGGTCCCCATATGTGGTCATTTCTACATAAGATAAATTTTGAGCAAGATCGATAGTGTGCATTTCTCTAGAAAGTCAAGAAGTAATGAGATGAGGATAGGTGCATGATGTTTAATGACTGATTAAAGGTAAAGGATAAGGATCTAATAATGAGCAGGTGTTTGTAAAGATTAATTGAATGGTGATGTTGATAGTTAAAGACCTAGTTGATCAATAGAGATAGACAGAGCATGTTGATTCAACATTGTAAGGGTACATGAGATGAGGTCAAAGTGACCGAGGTTTAACATTTGAGCATTGGTACCTATGTATTAAAGTTCAGACAAGATTGATGGTGTGAGATTGATCCAAAGTTGAGAGGACATGATATGTGAGCAAAGTGGTCAAGGTTTAGCTATGACCATTTGAATTCAAATATTTGAATTTAACATAGGGAAAAACCATAATTCTATATTATGTTCATATCTTTCGATAGAAGTTGAATTTATTAGTGTTATAAAAAGAAAAGTTGTAGAGGACTCCAAGGTGTATCTGGTTATATAGATTTGAAGATCTAAAAGAGATTACAATCAAAAATATTGAGCCTAAAAGTTTATTATGTGTCCATTATTATTTTCCAAGTGACATGAGAAGGATAATTGAGCTTATATAGATACTATTTCATTATCTATTGATGAATTGTCTATTGGGGAGTGTTGTAGACTCCATGAAGATGCTCTATGTAGAGTTTATAGGTATGATCAATCTATCTTGAGTATGAACAATGCTTAAGAAGTTAACTATATATTCTTTCATGATGTTCCCATGCACCAAGTCAGTGTTTGAGTTGTTTAAACATACACAGAGGTGAGCAAAGTTGATTTTGATCATTTGAGGATATCAAATGGGACATAAGGAGTGGATACATGTATTCTAAAGTGGTCTTATATTTTTAGTTTGTGTGATGATGTGAAAAATGGGTGAATAGGTCTCCATGAGACTTATAAGAGCTACAAGGGCCTTATTAAAAGGTGTAGTTGCTTAAGGGTGAGCCATAGTTGTTATGGCTGACCTATGAAGATTGTTTTGGGATATGTATTCATATGATAGATGTCTTAAGGGTTAAGACATGCCTAATGGCTGACCAAGGTCATGATTATCAAGTATGCTCTATAAATAGTGAAATCAAAGATGGTGATTTATAGACTTTATGTGAGACTTTGAGGGAGTGTGAATATAGATCCAAGTGAAGGCAATAACCTTTGAAATAGAAGGTATAGGTTAGTGAGGACCCATATAGAGCAAAGAGGATTAGACATTCTTGTCTGATTAAGATGGTGTTGAAGGACATATAGGTCATTGGACCTAATGAGCCTAGAGGAGGCAAAATGAGCAAGTTGCTCAAGAGGTTATTTGAGAGATTATATTATGAGTGAAGTCAACGTGAAGACTGTATAAACTTGGTGGTTGATCTAAAAGGTATATCAGAGTGTGTACTATGTGTATGACCATCTGGTCATGTTATTTTTGTTATGATAGAGTGGTTGTAAGTGTGCTAAAGTAAGTGTGAGTGAAGGGTTGAAGAGTGGGGATAGTTGGGATATGTAAGGTGTCCTAATTAATCTTTGTGTGTTGGTTCAAGTATGTAATATGATTTTATCAATAGGGAGTGTTATGGTGATAGAGTTTTGCTAAGAAGTGTAGAGTGGTCCAAAAGGTGGCTTTGGATGCATTAAGTGTGCAGAGTTAAAGAGAGTTGATATTTTATATCTCCATAAAATTGGTAGGCAATCAGTGTTGAGGAGATGTGTTCATAGGTGTTTTTGTGTGTGATCAACATCTAAGGGGGTTTTTTACTCATTTCAAGGTGAAACTTGTTAAAATTCTAGTTGTTGTGGGTGCTCAACTAGACAGGTGTAGTAGCTCCTTGTGGGATTGTAGTCTCATTTAAATTAGGAATGGTAGTTCCTTGATCAGTAGGTTGTTGATCAAAATTAGATCTTATTATTATAGGATAGTAGTCAAATTTCAAGTTCCAGTGGGTTTTATTCCCTAAGAGGGTTTTCCACATATGTCATTTATTATGTGTTTGGTCTTGCATTGACTTTATTATTTATTTCTACGAATGGTGTGTATGCCTCATGAATGTATGTATTGACTAATTAAGAGTTTGGAAGAATTCAAACTAAAGTTGAAATATTTGGGCTCACTAATTCCCCCCTCCCTCTTAGTGATTATACCTCTAATAACTGGTATTAGATCAAGTTCCTTGGAGGAAGCCTAACAGCTTGAAGGTGATCCTAAGTAGGTACAAAGATGGCTAAGCAGTTGAAGAAAGAAAATTAACAGTGGAAGGCTATGATCAAGGCACTTGAAGAATAGATATGTACTTTGGAGAAAGATGCTAAAGAATATGATAATGTTACCAATGATCTCAAGGTTCAACTAGAAGATTCCAAGTTAAGTTTGAGTTTAAAAGACGAAAGTTATTCAAGAGAAAAGGATGTCATAAGTGATAAATAAGTTGATCTAGAAGCTGAGATCATGGGTGCACTTAGTGAACTAAAGGAAAAAAAAAAGAAGAATCATAAGATGAGAAATATGATCAAAGGTTTTGAGGCATAAGTCAATTATCTTGAGGGAAGTTTGATAGAGTAAGCATGTAGAATCAAGGATGACATGGATAAAGAAGCTAAGAGTGATAAGGATACTATCCAAGTTATTATAGGTTAGTTAATGGCTACAATATCAAATGTAAGAGCTAAAGAGGATGAGAGCATTGGATTTGAAACCAAGCTAGGTTCATTGATGGATGAGCATGAGCAATTTATTATCAAGATAAGCAAGCTCAAAAAAGATCAAAAGAAGTCAGATCAGGTTAAGAGAAATGCAAGAAGTTCTGTTAGACAACCAAATGCTTTAAGGTATGCTAGTTTATTTCATGGTCTTTGTTATATATGTAATATGTTTGGTCATAGAGCTACGGATTGTAGAATGAAGTCAGTCAAGTATGGACATTCTTGGATCTATGATAGAATGATTTTTTGGCCAAATATTGATCTTAGTTAAAATATTTCAAAAGGTATGAATGATGTTATTTGTTTCAATTGTCATAAAAATGGACATATTGATATATTCTATCCAAATGGTGTTAAGAGGTCCTGAAGGTATGTCAAAGGATATAGAGCTCCTATAAGGTCTAAAAGGGATAAATTCATGTATGGAAACCAAAGGTAATCATTGTCAATTATTCTAATCATAAGGTTGATAAGAAAGTTTCTCTAAAAGGCTATGTTACAAATCAAGATAAGCTCAAGGATCAAGTAGGTAAGTTGGTTGCAAAAGACAAGAAGAGTCAAACTATGATATGGAGACCTAAGGTAATAAAGACTAAGAAGACTAACCCTATTGATTCCAAGAGTCTTCATGGATTGTTTGCCAAGGTGGAAAAAGGATCACAAATGAAGGAGAGTCAAGAGTTTCTATTGACAACATTTATTAACAAATTTGAAGAAAAGAATGAAGTCAAGGATTCAGTTAAAGTCAAGCAGAATTGCAAGTCTAAGAAAGATATGGACATATGGGACTTTCTTAAGTTTTAAGACTTTTAGTCTCACCATGTCAAAGGGGTGTCTCTATATAGGATTCAAAGAGACACTTGTCAGTCAGAGGAAGCTTGCTCACTATCAATTTTTTGTTTTGATGAGAAGGTATGAAAACAAAGTTTTTGTGTGCATTATTTTTATATATCTTTTATTGGAGAAAATAAGCTTGTGAAGAATCTTAGTGGTTATATCTTTATAAAGAGTTAGCTTGTTGGTTATGGTTTGGATGCTCTAGTATAAAGGTGAGTTTCAAATATCTATCTGCATATCAATTTGTGGTAGATGCCAATGTTCTAAATATGAGGTGTCTCTATATGAGTATTGAATATGATTGGACAGTATTTGAAGACTTGTGAAGATGTCTTTATTTCAAGTGAAGCATGAAGTTAGGGAGAGCTTTGTAATTGGTTAGGTCTTAAGATCAGAGGCCTGAGTAATTGAATCTAAGAAAGAATGTGTGGAGAATAAAATTTGTGTTCTCAAGATGATAATGTTAATCATAGGTATTTAGTTAAGGGGGGCAATAAGATCATGAGCTTGTTCTAGAGTTTTATGAAGGAGTTGTAGTGCAGAGTTAGAATGGGTGGTTCTAGGTGGCTTAATGAGATTGATGAAAATGACAAGAAGATTTTGATGCTAAGAAAAGTTTATACACTTCTTTATGATGTGCTCCAGGTGCTTTTGTGGTGTAAAGGTATGTTTTTGCCAATTGAATATTTTTGAGTGCTCTCAAATTTCTCAAATTTTGGCTTAAGGGAAAGCATGCCTAAAATGGGTTATAGGAATTTTATGTTCCCAAAGGTATGGTGGATCAATTTTTGGTCCATAAGTGTGTGATTGGTGTATCCAAGTGTGCAGGAAACTTTAGAAGTATGCATTGACCAAAAGGAGTTTTGTTGACTTTGTTTTGAGATTTTAGGGTTTTAGGTTATACTAGAAAAATGGTTTTCCTTTTGAATTAAGGTCTGAGGATTCTTAATATGTTGAATGGGCAAAATGGGTTTTTAAATAAATCTTCACATAGAATTTAAGGTTTATGGTTCTCAAATTATTCAAGTTATTATCAATATAGAGGGCTAATTGGCTAGTAGGTTTGTGAAGGAAGTGTGTTGAAAAGGATGACATTGGTGATTAAAATTGGTGTTCTTAAGGTATAATATGAGAGTGATTCATATATGAAGTTTTAGATCCTAAATATATATCTACTAAAAAATGTGGGCTCTAAAAATTTTAGGTAGGGCTACAAGGAGGCTAGACAGGCCTAGTTTGATGAAGAGTGTTTTTTGCTTAGTTTCTCCAAAAGAGAAAGGTATGTTTGTTTCAAGGAGAGTTATCAAGTTGGTTTACATAATGTTTCCTATTTTGTGAGTAGCATGAATTTATGTTGGTGGTCCTTGTGGTAGCTTGAGAGAGAAGGCTAGTAAGCATGTGTGGTGGTTCTTCATAGTGTATGGAGATATAAATATGCTCAAGATGTGAAATGGCTCAAAAATATTAGGAGGATTCCCTCTTAGATGTTTATTGGTGAGTTACATCAGATTTTAGTTCTTTTTTGTGTGCTTTCTTCATTGGTTCCTGTGCTTGATTGAAGAGAATGTTGTCATGCAGCAAGAGGATGTTGTTAAGGCAAGCTGAAGTAGGCTCAAGGTAAAGGGGAGTTTGTATCATCTTTATAATATGGTCATTTACTATTTATGGTATTTTTGAGTCCTCAAGATCAGTTGGTTCCCACTTTGTCATTGTGTTAAAAGGAGACAAGTTTCTTGTTATGGGAGTGCTTGAAGAAAGAGAAGATGAGTTGTATATTGCTATATATGATGGTTGTTGACATCAATGACAAAGGGGGATAGTATTGGATATTTTTAAATGATATCATGGTGATGCAATAGAGGTGTCTTGGTGAGTGGATGAAGTGATTTTTTATCCTAAGTGATAATGACAAAGTGTGCAATGTGCTTATTCTAGTATGCTTGAAGAAGGCTTGGTTGATCTTTAGTGTTGACATGGATAGAGATGTTTAAGGATTAGTATGGAGTATTGAGCATGTAAAAGGGGTATTATAAGAGGTTTTATATGATTTGAGTGATTTTTTACATGAGTGGATTTCATCTGGTTGATCATATTTTTCATCTAGAAACTTTGGGTCTAGTGGCAAAAAAATTGAGTAGGCAATTTGACGATGTCACCATTGCCACATAGGAATGATTCAAGGGGAGTTATTAATATGGTTATGATCACATTAGTCCCTACTTGTTATTAACTATATCTCAAGTCATGCATCAAATTTTAGTTAAAGATATGAGGGTGAAAATTTGGCTTCTCAGTAAGAATTCATTGTTTTCCCATACTTAGCCAAATTTGCATGTGGCCGGAAAGAGCCAAGTAAGCATGTTTATAAGGTCATAATTTGCATGTGTGGAGGTGTTAGGACAAAATGATCATATTATTTTTTTCATTTTTGTGCCTAGTTTATTTATGCTAGATTTTACATCATGTGATGAAGTATGTCAAAATATATGCATATGTAAAGTTGGGCTCCAAGGTAATTTGACTGTGTTTTTCCATAGAAATATTTGTGTATGATAAGAAAAACTGAGTAGGCATTTTGATGATGTTATATCTTGCACATGTGAAGGTGTCAAGAGAAATTGATCATATTTTTTTATTTAGTTTTGATCTTAGGTAATTTTCACTAAAATTTAGATCATGCAGTGAAGTGTGTCAAAAGATATGTTTGTTCAAAGTTAGCCTCCTAAGCAGGTTTTTGACATAGTTGGCTTTGTGACAAGATTTTGAAAAGGCATTTTAATGATGTTATATCTTTCATGTGTGAAGGTTTCAGGAGCACTTTGGTACATGGTTAGATTCCTTTTTAAAAGGAGAACATATGGTGCAATTTTTGGGATATGAGATTGATCGCAACAAAATATATATCTATCCAAACTTGGCCTTCCAGGCATATTGAAAGAGTACCCATACTTAGTCATTTCGACACAAGTTAAATTTTGATCAAGATCAATGGTGCACATTACTTAAAGAAGTTATGAAGAAATGAAATGAGGATAGGTGCTTAATGTTTAATGATTGATAAAAGGTAAAGGATAAGGATCTAACAGTAAGCAGGTGTTCATACAAATTCATCAAATGGTGAGCATTGATAGTTAAAGACATAGTTGATCCACAGAGATCAATGGAGTGCTTTGAGTCAACATTATAAGGGTGCACAAGATTAGTTCAAAGTGACTAAGGTTTAATGTTTGAGCTATGCTTTAAATTTTAGACAAGATTGATCCAAAACTGAGAGGACACGAGATGCGAGAAAAGTGGTCGAGACTTAATTGTAACCATTTGAATTCAAATATTTGAATTTAATAGAGGGAAAAACCAAAGATATATATTTTGTTCATATATTTTGATAGAAGTTGAAATTTCTATTGCTGTTAAAATTAAAGTTTTAGAGGAATCCAAGGTGCATCTAGTTATATATATTTGAACATCTAAAAGTGATTACAGTCAAAGATATTGAGCCTATAAGTTGATTGTGTGTTTGTGTTTGTTCTGCAAGTGACCCAAGAAGGATAATTGAGATTATATAGATACTATTTTGATTCCTCTTAATGAATTGGCTATTGCAGAGTGTTTTAGACTCCATGAGGATGCTCTATGTGGATTTTGGAGGTATGATCAATCTTTATTTAGTATGAATAATACTTAAGAAGTTGAATGTGTATTCCTTCATGATGTTCCTATGTATTAGGTCAATGTTTGAGTTGTTTGAGCATATGCAAAGGTGAATTTTTTTTAATATGATCATTTAAATATGTCAAAGGGGATATAAGGAGTGGACCCATGTATTTTAAAGTGGTCATATGTTCATAGTTTGTGTAATGATGTGCTAAATGCGTGAATACGTCTCCATGAGACCTATAAGAGCTACAAGGGCCTTATTAAAAGGTGTAGCTACTTAAGGATAACACATAGTTGCTATGGCCAACTTATGAAGGTTTTTTTGAGCTATGTATTTATATGATAGATGTCTTAAGGGATAAAACATGCCTAATGGCCGACAAAGGTGATGATTATCAAGTATGCTCTATAAATAGTGAAATCAAAGATGGTGATTTCTAGACTTTGTGTGAGACTTTGAGGGAGTGTAAATATGGAGGCAAGTGAATGTAAAAACCTTTAAAAGATAAGATTCAATTCAATGAGGACTAGTAGAGAGAAAATAAGATTAGACATGATTGTCTAATTAAGTTGGTGCTGAAAGACATACATGTTATTGTACCTAATGAGCCTAGAGGGGGCAAAATGAGCAAGTTGCTCAAGAGGCTATTTGAGAGAGTATATTGAGAATGAATGAAAGGTGAGGACTATATGATCTTGGTGGTAAATCTGAGAGGTAGATCAGAGTGTGGAATATGTGTATGACCATATGGTCATGTTTTTGTTGTTATGATAGAGTTGTTGCAGGTGTGTGGAAGTGAGTATGAGCAAAGGGTTGAAGAGTGGGGATAGTTGGGATATGTAATGTGTCCTAAATAATATTTGTGTGTTGGTTCAAGTATGTAATATGATTTGATCAATAGGAAGTGTTTTGGTGATAGTGTTGTTATTAAGTATAGAGTGGTCTAAAAGGTGGATTTAGATGCATTGATTGTGTAGAGTTGAAAAGAGCTTATATACTTTGTATCTCCATTAAATTGACAAGAAATCAATGTTGAGGAGATGTGTTTGTTGTTCCCAAAAATTGTCACTTGTTTTTGTGGACAACATATCAACTATTTTGGTCTTACATGCTAAAATAATCTTTTAATTTTTCAAAAAAAATGTTTAGAGCCCTCAAGTTCTTTAATTATTCAAGCATTTTCAGTTAAGGGACTCGCAAGTTCAACAGGTTCCACAGGTTCAACTGACGGGCTTTCACAAAGAAATAAGTTCCAACACTTAGGCAATTTCAAGATTAGTTCAACATCGAGGTTTAATATAAAGACTAATCAGTGGGCTTCAAACAAATGGAATGAACTATTGAACCTTGCCTCTAAAAGTTCAAGGTTCAATGAGTTCAACGTTCAACGAAGTCGGCGGACTTAAAGAGTTGAACACTTCAAAGTTCAAAGAAGTTCAACCACTTCAAAGGTTCAATAGCTTTGATAGGCTTAAAGAAAAAGAAGACTTAGAAGAGTAAAGAGATTGAACCATTGAACCTTGAACCAAAAGAGTTCAAAGGTTTAACGAGTTCAACAATTTTGATGGACTTAGAAGAATAAAAGGATTCGAAGAGTTAAGATTGAACCATTGAACCTTGAACTTCTCAAGGTTTAAAGTTCAAAGGTTCAATGAGTTTGACAGAAAAGGAAAGGGTCTAAAAAGTTCAAAGCTTCAAGAGGATTCAAAGAAAGAGAATGAACCATTGAACTTTGAACCAAAATGGTTCGAAGTTCAAGGTTTAAAGGTTCAAAGAAGTTCAAGGTTTAAAAGAAAGCTTCAAGCGAAGGAAGGAGTGGAAGATTCCAAAAACAAGTTCGAAGAGATGGTTCAACTGAAGAGGAAAAGAAAGTGAATGTGGCCCTTCCCAAAGAGCTGATTGAACCAGAGAGCTGATTGAACCAAAGCGTTGATTAAACTGCTTGAACCGTTGAACCATTGAATCGACGCACTGTAATATTTCAAAGGCTCAAGCTTCAAAGTGGTTCAAGTGACAAAAGACTAGTGACATCCCCATGAACATCAAATTCAAGGTAATGAAATATCTGTTACTTTTCAAATATGGCATGAACATGAGAATAAACTTAGTGACCGACCAAAGAAGAAGCTGAAAGAGCCAACTGAAAGTAAGAAGATAGCCTAAGAGCTTAGATCCCCAAGGAAGGATAAAATATGGCAAGGAAGAGAGAAAATGCTATAAGAATACTAGAAATATCTACAGGAGTTACTCCAGTAGGTGGAACAATCCATCAAGTGAACATCAGAGAGTGCAAGCACTCAAAGGCTTGGCCTATTTTTCTTCATCGAGAAAAGACAAAGTGGATAGCTGCGCAAATATCTTGAAGAGGACCAGGTGGCCCATACTTTGGGGAGGAAATTTGAGAAGAATTAGCATGCTAAAGTTAAGGCTGATACCCTATTCCATCATGGCCCCTTCACAAAATTTCAAATGCATTCAAGGCATTGAATGCAGTATGGGCCATTTTGTGAAACAAAGTGCCAAGTCTTTCTTGGCTGCTATATATTGTAATCTCTCATTTTTTTGATACGAGATCTCTCTGATATAAAAGTAGAACTCTGCCTAAATTGAAAGGCATTACTAAGACTTTGAGCTCAGATTGTTAATCATATTTTCTTGAATGAATGAGAAAGCAAGTGACCTCTCAAAATTTGTGCTGAGATAACTTGTGTTGTTTAGGAGATTGTTCTTATGTCTATTTCATGAATGCAGTCTTATCCATTTGATTAAATAAGCAGAACTAGTGAAACTAATTTGAAAGGTGTCCTGAAGCTAATTATGGGAGACTATGTGCTACGGCAATTATCTTTAGTGTGTGTTTTTTGTTTCTATGTAAAGGATCTTGGGAAGAATTTGTGCCCCCATTATCCTTCATATATTTTACTCTTTGGCAGTTGAGGTGGAGACTTTGCGCTACACCTCATTCTATTGTGTTATTATGTCTTATTGCATTTTACTACCAAGAGGGAATCTTGCTATTGAATAAATATTACTTTTAAAAAAAGAGAAGTATCCTCAGTAATCACCCAAGATTTCTCCTTTGTTTTGCAAACATCATCTCTGAAAAAAGAGAGATGGATGGTGTTATCCTACCCTTGAGTGTTATTTTCAGCACATACTTATATATTAGTATATTATAGTTAATAGAGAACCTCCCCTTGATGAGAGGAGAGATTTATCCCATTTTGATGTGGTAGACCTACACATTTTGCTGATCAATCTCCTTATGTTGTGGTTGAAGCACCTATTTTGCCATCAGTCAGCTGGTGACAAAATATTCACCCAAAAAAAAAATTGGCTACTCCGCTAGGGACATTTCGTGTTGTTTGAAGCCTTAAGCTTCAAATTGAAGCAATTCTTATCTTTATCCATTTTCATTTTACACTCTAGCAGATTCACCATATACCCAAAGCTAGAGAGTTAAAGTATTGTTGATCCTATATTTGAGTTGGTACAGTAAAGTAGTTTTAATCTATTTTCTTCACCATCTCACTTTCAACGAACTAGGAGTCTTCCTTCTATAAACACCAGGTCTCCAATACAAGGCAAAGCTTCTTTTCCCTCTACTAGTAGAGCTTTGCCTACACATACTCCACCCAAATTTGTTATTCCCCCTTTCCATAGTCATATAATGGTGGCTTAAGGCCCCTGGGGTAACTCTTTTGGTCCACTCAATCTAACTCCACCTCTACATGAGCTACCTCACAGTTCAAGGAATAATTTCCCCAAGTTTTATGGTGATGGGAGAGTTAATCCTGATGAACATATTATAGCCTTTAGCATAGCTTGTGGCGTGACAGGTGTGGAGTATGAAGACGTAGCAGTCAGGCTATTTGTAGAAACATTGCAAGGTGCTACTACAGATAGGTTCTATCATCCATAAGCACAAATAGTGACTAACTGGAACAACTTCAAAGCCAAATTTGAAGCCAGGTTCAAGCCTATAGAAGACATGTATGCCCTGATGGCCCAGTTCACAAAGATGAAGAAGGAGCCTCATGAACTTATGAGGGACTTCATAGCCAAGTTAGACAAGCTGAGGAATAAAATCCCCATAATTTCTCAGCCAACAGCTGAGAATTTCAAATGTTTTTTCATCAATTCTTAGCTTCCAGAAGTGAGTTTCTAATTGAGATGGGCTGGCCACATAGACCTCTCTACAACTCAAGATTTGTCCACTGAGGTGGAAGATGATCTTATCTTGGCAGGAAAGATAAGAAGAGATCTTAATAAAGGCAAATCTTCTTCATCTTTAGAAAATTCATCTTTAGGCACCACTGATCCTATGGTGCAGAAGCTGGCGAATGAGTTGTTATCTCTCAAAAAGTAAATGGTGCAAGGGATGTCTGCTCCTCCTACACACCAAGATATACCAAGGAGGATGTATCCCAACTAGTCGTACCAAGGCAATACTACAAAAAATCAAGGGCAGCCAAATCATCTTCCTCCCCCACTAGGGAAACTCACCATTGAAGTAGTTCCAGCCAACTCAGTAATTGGATACCTTGAAATAGAATCTGATTTTTATTTCCAGCCTGAGTTGAACCAAGAAAATGATGTTTATCTCTTTGCAGAAGACCAAGAAAGAATTAGCTAGTGATTCCAACATTAGTTTCCTAAATTACCAGGATGAACCTAGAAGCAAAGGTGAAGCATTTGATGCATCATACACAGTGTTTACCAAGTCACAAAACCAGGCATCTCAACAAGCTGATAAAAAAAAATAGGGGAAAGAGCTCAACCATCAATTTCAATTGCTAAATGAGGGACTTCCTTGCCTTTTCAATCAAAGGACCTAGAAAGTAGTAAAAAAGTAAGTACTCCAAGTTTTCCTTCGTCTTTTGTTTCAAATTCATAGATCAGTCTTACACCCCCAAAAAACTAGAAGGATGAACTTCCTTCCTCTATCATCAGTCCTTTCCAATTATTTTACATAATCGACCATGTTAAGAAGACCAAAATTCAAATGACTAAATTTGAATTCTTGCAATCCAACCCTGAGCAGTTAGATAGGCTAGTTGGATGTGTGAAGAGTAAAACCGTACTTGTAAGAAAAGAAATTCCAAAGGTAACTCCCACATCCACCTAGAATAACCTTGTCATTGCTTCTCCAACTACCCTTAGGAAAATAGAGCCTTTCTATGTTTCCCTATTGATAAACGATCACAAGTTAAGCAATTGCATAATTGACTCGGGTACATTTGACAATGTCATGCCTGTCAAGGTGGCAGAATCTCTTGGTCTCACACTAACCAAGACCTTTGGGAGATGTTTCTCCATGGAAAAAAAACAAGTGCCACTATTGGGACAAATCAAAGACTCTTAATTTGCATTTGTGGCCTTTCCAGACAAAAGAATTAAAATGATAGTCCTGGTGGCTGAAGTCCCAGCCTCATATGGCATTCTTCTTGGGTGAATTTTTTTCAAACATGGTGGTGAGTTAAGTATGGACCTACCTGAAGTGAGGATCCCTATCAAAGGCATCATGCAGAGGCTGCTCCCTAAGAAGGAGTTAAAGTACATTATCACCCAGACATTAGCCCCTGAAGCTCAAATTCTGTTTGAGTCTTCAGGAATGGGTAATTACTTCCTATCCATGGAGGAGGTTCATGTGACATCTGACAAAATTTTTGAATGTGACAGTCTAACAATCAATTTAGACAAAATAGTAGAAGAATTGATATAACGTAGTATAAGTGTAGAAGAATCCTCCCCTCTGATCAAAGGAAAATCTAATGAAAGAATAGTTTTTAATGACGTATGGATGCTAAAATTTGATGGTAGTTGATCTTATACTAGTTCTAGAGCTGGAGTTGTCTTAATATCTCTTTAGAGAGATATTTTCCCCTACTCTTATAAGTTACAATTCAGTAATACCAACAACACTGCTAAATATGAATCGTTGATGCTCAGAGTAAAGGCTGCTCATGACAGAGGCATTAAGCTTCTTCACACCAAAGGAGATGATGAATTGGTGGTTTTTCAGGTGAGAAACCTGTATCAAACCAAAAATGAGAGATTGCACCATTATCACAATCTGGATTGGGATCAAATTGAAAGCTTCGATGCTTTCAATAACTCTACAGTGCCTAGGGAGTTCAATGACTGAACTGATGCATTGGTTGTTTTAGTGACTCTCTTGGTTCCTCACCAAGATTTCAAAGGAGATAGGTACACTATCAAACTGGTATTTTGACCAAGTGTGCCTGACAATGCCAATCATTGGCAAGTGCTCAATGGTGATAACTAAATCATCACCTTTCTGAAACAAAAAGATAGCTTTGAACAGCTTCATTTCAAAGGTAGTAAACCTCTACCATGGAAATTATCTCAAGAAATAAGCTCAAACGTAGGTGAAGAATTCCTATAGCTAAAAGGGAATAAAATTCCCAAAGGATCAGTTTCCCTTGAGAAAATGTTTGATAAGCATGACATGTTCATCAAGCAGCAACAAAAAGATTCAAGCTCCTCCCAGGAATTTGATCAAATAAATTTGAAAACTGAAGAAAATCCTAAGATGGTGAACATTGGAAAGTTTTGCACTTTTGAGGAGAAGCTCAAATTTACTGCCCTACTTTGCCATTACATAGATGTTTGGGCATACACCTATGATGATTTGAAGTCGCTCAGGCCTAAAAACATTTGCCATGAAATTCCTCTTAAGAGTGATTCATTGCCTCACAAAAATAAATATAGGCAGTACAACCCTAAGATATCAGGTACCATTCTATCTGAGATTCATAAAATGTTAAAAGCCAGGATAATTTTTCCAATCCATCATTCTACATGGATTGCTAACATAGTCCCTGTGAGAAAAAAAATGGTGAAATTCAGCTCTGCATGGATTTTAGAAATTTGAATCAATCCTCCCTAAAGGATAATTACCCTCTGGCCATCATGGATCAAGTCCTTCAGATGGTGACTGGTTTAGAGATGTTATCAATGTTGGAGAGTTTCTTAGGGTACAATCAAGTAGAAGTCAGTGAAGCAAACCAACATAAGACTGCCTTCACTATAACTTGGGGTACTTTTGCATATCAAAGAATGCCTTTTGGCTTGATAAATGTTGGTGCCACCTTTCAAAGAGTGATAGACCTTACTTTTAGAGATAAAATGGGTAAGTTTATTATGGTATACCTTGATGATTTGACAATCTTTTCCAAGCATCATCTTGATCACCTACATCATCTACAACGAGTGCTAGAATGATGTCAACAAAATGGAATTTCTCTATATCCAAAGAAGTCTATTTTTAGGGTTACAAAAGGGAAACTTCTCAAACACATTGTATCTTGAGAAGGCATAAAGATTGACTCAAAAAGAGTCAAATCCATCTAAGAGCTTGCTCTACCCACTAGTAAGACTGCAGTTCACTATTTTTTTGGAAAGGTGAATTTTCTACGAAGGTTCATCCCTGAGTTCACAGAGAAGACTCACTACATTATGGACATGATGAAGGGAAATGCCACTTTCAGCTAGACTGAAGAAGGCAAATCAACATTTCAAGACATCAAGAAATCCATTGGCCATGCCCCAATTCTATTTTGTCTAGATTACACCAAAGGTTTCACAATGTACAGTTATGCTTTCGAACACACACTTTCAATAATTCTGGTTCAATAGAACAAAGAAGGTGTGGAATCTCCCATATCCTTCATGAGTTGTCTTCTCAAAGCTCATGAGCTGAAGTACTCAAACATGGAAAATCATGATTTTGTAGTGGTAAAGCCAGTAAAGCACTTCCACTTTTACATTCTAAATTCACACATTATTTCCCTGGTTCTTGATACAACAGTCAAATCCATATTGACTCATTAGGAGTTTGGAACAAAAAGGGGCAATTGGATTGCTAAAATCTAAGAGTTTGATCTTGTTATCAAACCAATGAAGCTAGTGTGGGGAAGGGGTCTCTGCCAATTAATTGTTGATAACATACCAAAAAAAATAGGGGATGAAAAAATAGAGGTTGAAGACATGCTAATAGTTCTCTTTGTCTCCACTACAAATGAGTAGTATTCAAATATTTCTCATTTCCTTACCTATGGTGAGTGTCCTACTTACCTATCTAGTAAATAAAAGAGGACTGTTAAGTTGAAATCTTCCAACTTTATCCTATGGGACAATGGTCTATATAATAGGAACCTCGATGGGGTATTCCTTCACTACGTGGATAAAGAGCAGCATAACAAACTTCTGGAATCCTTCCACAATCTGGCCTATGGAAGACATTTTTTTGCACCTGTGTCTACCCATAATATTATATGAGCTAGGTATTATTAGCCTACCCTATTTCAAGATGCATACAAATGGGTGTTTAAATGTGAATTGTGTCAACAATTCGTTGGAAGACCCAAATTGGTTGCACTACCTCTTAAGCCAATAGTAATTAAAGAGCCATTTCAGCAGTGGGGAATTGATTTCTTTGGTACTGTAAACCCATCTTAGAGTGATGGACATGATTATGTCCTTACAGCCATAGACTACTTCACCAAGTGGGTGGAAGCCATTCCAGTCAGGCATGTTACTTCAGAAGTAGTATGCAATTTCCTCAAGGAAAACATCATTTCCAAGTTTGGAGTCCCAACCAAGATTATAACAAACAATGTAGCCTATTTCTCTTCTCATGAGATTACCCAATACTAATTTTATTATGAGATTACCTTCTCCCACTCCTCTGATTATTTTCCATAAGAGAATGGCCAAGCAGAATCAAGCAATAAGAACTTGGCAACTATTATCAAGAAGCTGGTAGACGACAACCAAAAAACCTGGCACAAAGCACTGTTTAATGCTTTATGGATAGACAGAATTATGCCCAAGAGGGTGATAGGTATGTCACCTTTCCAAATTCTATATGGTTTTAATACAGAAATACCAATCACCCTAGAATTACCAACATTAAAGTTGACAAAAGTAGTAGAAGGTTCAACTTTTGAAAATGCCATCGACAAGAGGATCATGTGCTTGACTGAACTTGATGAGAAGTGAACTGTGGTAGTGGACTGAATTGTTACACATCAAAGTTTGGTGAAGAATATCTTCAACCAAAAAGAAAAAACCTATGATTTTTAGAATGGAGATCAAGTTCTATTATGGAACAAGAGGAGAGAACCAAAGGGAATGCATGGGAAATTTGATTCCTTGTGGAGAGGCCCATTTAATATTCATCAGCTCAATGGTGAAAATAGTTTTCTATTGAAGTATCAAAATGTCACACCCTTTTCTATGCCTCACAATGGGTAGCATTTGAAGCACTTCAATTCTTGAAGTATCAGATAAGTTCAGTTGTACATATGTATAATTTTTATATAGTCTTGAGTTTTTGTTTTGCGTTGTTCATTTTTGTTTTTAGTGCCTTTCTTTTTGGGTAGCATGATTCCGTATCCCAATGGCATACTTGAAGGCACTAATTTTCTATTTTATACTCCCTTTGATTGCTTTTACAATCGATGGAAGTTCCCCAACTGGACCCAACTGTTGTTCCCAACAACTGTCACTTATTATTGTGGACAACATATCAATTATTTTTGTCCTGTAGGCCAAAATAATATTTTCCTTTTTCAAAAAAAAATGTTTTGGGTGCTAAAGTTCAATTATTCAATCATTTTTAGTTAAGGGACTTACAGGTTCAATAGGTTCCACAGGTTCAACTAGTGGGCTTTAACAAAGAAAGAAGTTCCAACACTTAGGCAATTTCAAGATTGGTTCAACACCAAGGTTCAATCTAAAGACTAATCAGCTGGCTTCAAACAAATGGAATGAACCATTGAACCAATGAACCATTGAACCCCACCTCCAGAAGTTCAAAGTTCAATGAGTTCAAAGGTTCAATGACATCGGTGGACTTAAAGAGTTGAGTGCTTCAAAAGTTTAAAGAAGTTCAACCACTTCAAAGGTTCAATAGCTTTGACAGAGTTAAATAAAAAGAAGACTTCGAAGAGTAAAGAGATTGAACCATTGAACCTTGAACCAAAAGATTTCAAAGGTTCAAAGGTTCAATGAGTTCAACAAGTTCAATGGACTTAGAAGAATAATAGGATTTGAAGAGTTAAGATTGAACCAATGAACTATTGAACCTTGAACTTCTCAAGGTTCAAATTTCAAAGGTTCAACGAGTTTGACAGAAAAGGAAAGGGTCTAGAAAATTTGAAGCTTCAAGAGGATTCAAAGAAAGCTAATGAACCATTGAACTTTGAACCAAAATGGTTCAAAGTTAAAGGTTTAAAGGTTTAAAGAAGTTCAAAAGAAAGCTTCAAGTCAAGGAAAGAAGTGAAAGATTCCAGAAACAAGTTCGAAGAGATGGTTCAATCGAAGAGGAAAAGAAAGTGAACGCGACCCTTCCCAAAGAGCCAATTAAACTAAAGAGCTAATTGAACTACTTGAACCATTGAACCATTAAACCAATGTACTTTAAGAGTTTAAAGGTTCAAGGTTCAAAGTGGTTCAAGTGACTAGAGACTAGTGACGTCCCCATGGATGTCAAATTTAGGGTAATGAAATATCTATTACTTTTCAAATATGGTGCAAACATGAGAATAAACTCAGTGACTGACCAAAAAAGAAGCTGAAAGAGCCAACTAAAATCAAGAAGATAGCTTGAGAGCTCAAATCCCCAAGGAAGGACAAAACATGGCAAGGAAGAGAGAAAATGCTATAAGAAGACTAGAAATATCTATAGTAGTTACTCTAGTAAGTGAAATAGTCCACCAAGTGAACATCAGAGAGCGCAAGCACTCAAAGGTGTGGCCTATTTTTCTTCATCAAGAAAAGACAAAGTGGACAGCTGCAACGATATTTTGAAGAGGACCAGGCAGCCCATACTTTAGGGAGGACATTTGAGAAGAATTAACATGCTATATTTAAGGCCGATACCCTATTCCAGCATAGCCCCTTCATAGAATTTCAAATGCATTAAAGGCATTGAATGCATTATGGGCCATTTTATGAAACAAAGCACCAAGTCTTTCTTGGATGCTATATATTTTAATATCTCATTCTATTGAAATGAGATCTCTCTGATATAGAAGCAAAACTCTACCCAAATTGAAAGGCATTACTGAGACTTTGAGCTCAGATTGTTAATCATATTTTCTTGAATGAATGAGAAAGCAAGTAACCTCTCAGACTTTGTGCTGAGATAACTTGTGTTGTTTAGGAGATTATTCTTATGTCTGTTTCATGAATGTAGTCTTGTCCATTTGATTAAATAAGCAGAACTAGTGGAAGTAATCTAAAAGGTGTTCTGAAGCCAACTATGGGAGACTTTGTGCTGCAATAATTGTCTTTAGTGTGTGTTTTCTATTTCTATGTAAAGGATCTTGGGAAGACTTTGTGCCCCCATTACCTTTGTATCTTTTACTCTTTGGTAGTTGAGGTGAAGACTTTGTGCTACACCTCATTCTGATGTGTTACTGTGTCCTGTTGCATTTTACTCCCAAGAGGGAATCTAGCTGTTGACTAAATATTACTTCTGGAAGAAGAGAAGTATCTTCAGCAATCACCCAAGACATCTCTTTTATTCTATGAACACCATCTCTAAAAAAAGAGAGATGGATGGTGCTATCCTACCCCTGAGTGTTATTTGCAACACATACTTAAATATTAGTATACTATAGTTAATAGGGAACCTCCCCTTGATGAGAGGAGAGATTTATCTCATTTTGATGTGGTAAACCTGAATATTTTTCCAATCAATCTCCTTATGCTATGGTTGAAGCACCTATTTTTCCGTCAGTCAAATGGTGACAAAATATTCACCCAACAGTGTTCATAGGTGATTTTATGGGTGCTCAACATCTAAGGGGGTTATTTCCTCCTTGCAAGATAAAACTTGCTAAAAGTCTTGTTGTTATGGGTACTCAGCTAGACACGTGTTGTAGCTCCTTATGGGATTGTAGTTTCACTAAAATCAAGAATGGTAATTCTTTGATCAGTAGCTTGATGTTCTAAATTAGATATTTTTATCATATGATAGTAGTCCAATTACAGGTTCTAGTGGGTTTTATTCCCTAAGAGGGTTTCCCACATATGTCATGTGTTATGTGCTTGATCTTGTATTATTTTTCTTATTCATTACTATGAATGATGTGTATGCCTCATGAATTTATGTATTGATTGATTAAGAGTTTCAAATAATTGGAACTAAAGTTGAAATATCTAGGCTCACTAATTCACCCCCCCCCATCTCAGTGATTGTACCTCTAGCAGTAAGTTTTGTTCTTATGTCTTTACCTTGTTTGTTGATATGAATATGCTTAAGAGACAAATATTATTTGAGAATTACAAAGTAGAGAGTGATAAAATTAATATTCTAGTTAAGTCAAAGGAATGTGGGTTCCTTTATCATTCCTCTTGACCCTCATTTATGCTCTAGCATAAAATTACTTAGTGTATCTTTTTGAAAGTGTGTTTGTATTTTTTACTTAATGTTTGATTGGCATATCGAGGATGATGATTTTATAAGAGGAGTATATAATACCCCTCATGTGGAAGTTACTTCCCCTAGTTGATTTAGTGTGTTTGGGGTGTGTGGTGACCCTTGGGGTGTGTAAAATTTTGAATTTTATTTCCCTCCTTGTGATAAGGGATTAATGCCTATTAATAATTAAAGAAAGGTTAATTAAGTTAAACATATATTTCCTTATCTTTAAAATTGTTAATATTTTAAATATATTATAAAAAATGGTCATAGGCCTCCTATAAAGGCTATGAGACCTATATAATAGGCTTACGAAGAATCCAAAAACCCTTAGGGTCCTAGATTAGTAGGTAGGCTTGACCCATTAGGTTATGTGTTTTAGAATTTATGTAGCCAAATTAATTGTGTGTAAGAGGCCCAAGTGGGCATGTTAGTGAACTAATGGTTTGTGAAAGAAGTTCACATGTTGATTGCAAGAAAGTCTTAAGTGTGTAATAAAAATTATGGGAATTATTATAAACATGAGTCCTTTTATGATAAGGAAATGACCCTTGCAAGGAGGGTACTCCACTCTAATGAAATTAGATAGAGTCTAGTAGGAGATATTATATATATAACTTGTACCATTAGATCATTTTGGGTGTTGTTAGAACCATGGGAGGAGTTTGTGGGAGGAAGATCTTGGGAGGAGATCTTCTTGGAGTCTTGGAGGAATGGCAAGTGGAAGGAAAGAGCTAGGCATTTTTTTTCATCTCTTTTAGTGCATATTGTGTTTGTTCTTTGAGATATTCCTTCATAATGAAAACATATATATTTATTATATCTCTTTTGAATCTTAATTAAAATTTGAAAATAAATTAAGTATGAAAATTGGGTAATTTTATTTGGACATTTTCTTCCTCCATAATAAATTCATAACTTCATATTAATTAAAATTTGAAATTACATTTTGTAGATGCAACATTCCAAATGAAAAAGAGGACAAGTAAGAGATGAGGATACATCAATAGGAGAATCCTCAATAAATGGGAGAGAAACCTCCTAAGCATAAATAAAATGAACCCTAAAAAATGAGGGTACTTCAATAATTGACCATGAAAATACAATAAACAAGAAGGTCCCAAGAAGTAGAACCAAGGGTAGATGAAAATGGAATCAGAAGGCAAAAAGTAAGAACCACTTCATAATGGGATATATATCCCAAATAAACTCTACTCTTGCATTTCTTTCCTTTCTCATTTTTATCTCATGCCTCATTCCTTGTTGCAAATCAGTAGGCTAAAAATCTAGAGGATTTTCTAACATTAGTTATTACAAAGACAAGTGGATTTCTTGCTCCTTATTTTAGTTTTAATTCTCCAATTCATCGACTCTCTTCACTCCCCCATATGGATTTCCTTTTGTTAAAACAAATAAGTGAAAATTAATTATTAAATATTTCAAATTGTGGTTATATCTTTCTCTTTGTTCCCCTCTCTCTCTCCATCTTGAAATCTAGTATTAAAAATGAAAATATTTATTGTAAATTTGTTCCCATTAGAAAAGAAATGTGAAAATTGTTTACTTTATACAATGCATTTTGAAGTATAAAACTATGTAATGATCTTTTCAAATATTTGTGTGCGATTAAACTTATTATTTTATTATGAGATAGAAGAAATCAATTAAAAATATATAATAAATATAAAATAATTATATAATATTAATAAAATTGGTGAAATTGCATTTTGGTGGATAATAACAGTATTATAAAAAAAAACATTTTGTGGGGGGATCCACCAAGGGTTGACCACCCCCATATACTTTAAAATGGAGAGAGGGGGTTGATTGTGTCATCCCCACCTATTGTAAGGGGACGGTGATGCCAACCCTTAATATTCCTCCCCTCCTTGCTAATTAAATGGGACACGTATGTATGTGTTACTAGGCTTTCAGACTCAACCATCCTTATATATAAATAAAAATAAATTAATTAATTAATATACTTATATTAATTAAAATGAATTTTATAATATTATATATATATAGAATAATTAATATATATGTAAAATATAATATGTGGTGTTAAATAAAAATAAATTGAAGAAAATGGGTATATATATGTGTTGAGTATATCTAATGTGCATATACACTCAAACATGTAGGGTATATTAAATTATTTGATTTCTCTAATTGTGCTCCGCTTTTAAAAACCCTCCACCAAACTCGCAAATTCAAAAGAGGGTAAATGAAGACAAATTAGGAGTGTTGCATCTTTATCATGCCCTTAAGGAAATCTAGGGAAAACTTTAGTAAGGAAGATCTAGTGGTGGAGATCATTTGAATTACACTTGATCTTGTTCAAAGTGATAGATTTGACTTCATGCTCTTTGAATATATGTCAGACCTCATCAAATTATTTGAAGTTATCAAACGTAATTGACTCTTGAAGTGTAGATAGTGAATTTGAGTGAAGATATATTGGAGCTCATTATCAGCCATTTGAATTTTCATTTTTACTAGCATTGTAGACACTGGAATTCCGCACACATATTCCCAAGTGCCATGACCCCCAACAGGCCCCTTGCACCCTATTTTCCTTATTTATGCATATCTTTAGCAATTTTAAGCTTAACATGGCCTATTAGGCTATTTTGGTAGTTAGCCTCGACCATCGATGGTCAGGCTAACCATCGATGATTAGCCCAACCATCGACAGTCGGGTTCAACTGCCTGATCTTCCTACATGTAACCTACATGCAAACCACCACCTTGCTTTTCTAAATAAGGTAGTCTAAATCCATTTTTGAGCTCTTTTCATGGATGGATTATATTTATAAGCCTTCTTCAAGTCTAGTTTGGACATCCACTTCCACCTCTTGCTTGTGCCTTTAAGAGAGAGAAGCCTAGGAGGTCAAACCATTTGAAATTATTATCAGGAGCTTAGGGTATTCAAATTTTTCTCTAACAGGTCATTTAGCATTATCCAGAACTATCAACCCCTCTTTATAAGAGCCAACTTGCTACCAGCTCTCAACCAAGTCTTCAAGCACCATTACTCTACTGAAATCAAGCCAGATTCTAGCCACATATTAACAACACCTATCTCTTGGATAATTCACTCCAAGTATGATAAGTACTTGTTTATTTCCATCCACATACTTTATTTCCCTTTTGAAATAAATTTAGACCTTTCCCAACTCCTAGAATTCATTCTAGAATATTGACAACCAGCTATTGACAAAGTCCAAAATTGGACATAGTCAATCATTGACAATCAACCCAACTACTGATAGTCAAGTCTAACAATGGTCAACCTAATTGTTGACAATCACCTATGGCAAGAAAAGCCAAAAAGATTATTCCACTTCTTTTGCCTGATCTAATTCACTTTTATGTGTTTTTTACCACTCATAGGCCTTTTTCTAGATTCTTTGAATCACACCTTGATCAACTAGCACTAGTACTAATCAGTTTATCACTAATTAGACCATTTCTATCATATCTATTTATCAGGAAATTATTTTTATCAATTTCAACACTTTTAAACATTGATGTAAGTAATTTATCTCTATTTTATTAACTTAATTTTTCTAAAATGGTGGATTGACAGCCCCTAAGGAAGCTCTCACTTTTGATATCTAGCTAGCGCTAGGAAATCCACCTAGCTACTTGTCTAGCAAAAAAAAAATCTCCAGTGTTTTCTTACATGCAGGTCATCCTCTCCATCCAAAGAGGATATCTTCACAATCTTTTGATTCAGCATGTGCACAAACAAGTAGGTATTCCTACCATAACCCGTATTTCTAGTTTTACTATATTCTTCTGAATAATAGTAAAATTTGAGTGAAACATTTTGGCACATCTGGTGAGACCCATGTCTCAACTTGGGCTTTCTTTGTATCTACATCTATATGCTTCTTACTTTATCTATGCTCATAATTAAAAAAAATTCATTTGGGTCTAAAACATACTGCATCCATTAATTGTCTACTACTTCTAGCTCACTTAGCTTAATTAACAACATTAGGATTAATTGCAGCATACTTACATTACACAACCAAACCACATAATCAATCAAACATCATAACTCACTTGAGACAAGGTTCAACTGGGATTTCATCACTTAGAAGTTACCTTACCCACTCTCGATAATGCTACTTAAAGGTTATTACCAAGAGGAGAACCAACTTATCTCTCTGGTTGAGTATAAACTCTGGATATCAATAAATATTGGTAAAGCACCCAACACCCTTATCACTGCAAGACTATGAAGTGAGGGGGTAGGCACCAATACCAAGCCATATACTGATTCTAATATAGATTATTTTGAGCAATAAAAATAAACCAAAACTATCCATAGATTGCTTATATAGTACCTGATCTACAAACCAACTCCTATCATAGATTCTCATAAACTAAGGCATAAGCCAAAAGCAATCTTAAAACTAAATTTTATCTTAAACATACTATATAGTGTGTTCCCTAATTACCTTGACTATTTTCTTTGTCTTCTTTCTGTTTGAGTGGTGAGTCTATTTTTTTGTATTCTCTCCCACTTTTTGTATGGTTCTCACTCGTAAGCGATAAAGAGACTAGGTAGAATAAAACCCATCACCTAAATAAACCTCCTTTATCTCCTCATCTATGGAGTACATCTTAAAGGTAGAAGATTCACCTCATATGTTAATAATCCCTATTTTCCCTTAGGTATTTACCTAAGGAGGCCTAGATTTTACCACTTTTTTAGACAATAATCTAGTGGACCTTCAACACTATCTTAACACCTCTTCTCGCCATATCTCAGTTTCAACTCCACCTCAATATCCTCCTTACGACATTCCATCCTACCTTATGTAGGGTATCCCTATCACCATGGTCACCACCTAACCTTTGACTACTTAGACATCTTCATCTACCAGCCCCTTCGATGCTATGGCTGAGAACCAACCTATCCAACCAACCATTATTGTTACACCATCCACCCCTACTAATGACTCCTATACTTTGGGGAAAACCCAATTATCAACATGTCAAATGTGGCTTATTAGTTAATACCTCTTTACCACTATTAGGGGTACCTATCCCTTCTACCTCACCACCCATCAGCATAAAGATCATAACCACCCCCCTAGTTACTAATCCAAGCATAACTCAACCTAACTCAACATCCCAATAATTACCTACATCATCTAACCTAGGTTATATCCGTAACCCACAAGGGTATATACCTACTACCCAACCATCAACATCCACCTATCCTTATATGTTATTTACCCAACCCCCATAACTTCTTATCTATATGGGGCCATCTCCCAATCCCCTGTCAATTATCAATATTTCCCCCAACCATAATATATGCCTTATAACTTGTTAGGTACACCACCTCAAATAGACTTAATGAAAATGATCATGGATAAAATGGCAACTCTTGAGTCATCCATTTTGGGAGCCCTTAACATTTTATCTTATGACCAAGTTTGTAATGAGCCATATCACCCTTCAGTCCCTATCAAACCTTATCCAACCCAATAGGAGCTTCCAAACTTCACCAAGTTTAATATTAAGGAAGACCCTTAGAAAAACTTAAGAGAATTTAAGCTCTTTTACTACATGATTGCCTATGATGATGCCCTACTTTTGTACACATTTCCTATGTCTCTTTCTATCCTAGTGCTAGATTGGTATAGTGCCATTACTAAACATTGCATCTTCTCCTTTAACCAATCAGCTCAGACCTTCCTAGATCACTTCTCAATTAATATATCCAAAAAATTCTCTATCACTAATCTTTATTCCATCCACTAATTTGAGGATGAGTCTATAGCTGACTTTGTGGATCATTGGAGAAGTTTGATCAACCAATTATCATTCTCCTTGCCTCAGCTGGAATTGATCAAAAAAATTTCCCATGCTTGTGCCAAGCACATCTCTTCTACATTACACATCCAAAGCTTCAGAATTTTGATGAAGCTTTTACCATGGCATGTAAATTATAGAATTGAGATTTAGATGAGGGTAAATTAAAGTTATCAAACAAAAAATATAACTTCAATACCAATGAAACCTCCTCCTCCAAAGGAAGCAATAAAGCTAACTCTAGGGCTAAGAATAAGGGAGATACAAATGAAGTCATCCTTAAGGCCGCCACACCACCTACTATCAATTAACAAAATTTTCCCAATCCCTCTAACCAGAGCTCACAAAAACCCAAGTCAAAACACCTAAAAATAATTTACTCCAATTGGAGAATATTATGCCTTGGTGTTGGAAAAGTTATTAAAATCTAATCTTGTACAACTTTTACCCATAAAACCTCCCCCATAGTTTGACTCTTCTCATCCAGTCCCTGCTTAAAACAATGAAAGTGACCTTTATGCCTTTTATCGAGTGATCAAACATGACATCAGTTGATGCAATACTTTCAAAAATGTTGTTTAAAGACTCATTGACAAGGGGGAACTCATGTTGGATAACCCTAATTCCCCTCAAAATCAAGCCCTAGACATCTTCAAAAAACCCTTTCCCAACCATGCCCCTATCAAATATGAAGACACACAAGCTGAAGGCTCTCATGATGCCCACATGATCAACATGATTCATGATACACCTACACATGAGGACCCAACCATCTAATCTACTCATTCTCCCTCCACTTCACTTATAGGGGTAGAAGAGTCATCTTCCCCTCCATAAGAAATTTAGCTTGAGAAGGTGCCTTTTTCCCTATCCATACTCATAAAATCCTTATAATCATCACATACCACCCCAATAGGCATACCTAAACAACTAGATGTTCTTGATATGTCACCTCCACTAGCTACATGCCTAGTTTTTTTCCTTCTTTTGACCTACCCTCTATCTTGGGTCCTCATCCACTAACACTACCTAAAAGGAAAATCCATTTTAACATATGTCATCCACCTCCACTTGTTACACAAACCCAATTACTATTTGATACATTAGTTTTATCTGAACTACCAATGTCCAAACTATCAAACTCAAACCCTCCAACCCCTAACATGCGCAAACCAAAACCATTACCTATAAATGTCACCTCACCCAGGCTTTCTCTTACCAAACCCACTCCCATGAAAACACCTCACTTACCAATGAAGAGGACAAACCTTATACCTTTCCCATCTCTCCCTAAATCTTATTTAGCCATTTTTCAAAGGTCATCACAATCTTCATATCTCACCCTACCTCCTATTAGACCCTTCAACCCTATTGTTTTGAAACTATATTGGTATAATGATCGATAAATCTATTCCTATCATAGGACACCTAGACATGATACCAAGAAGTACAAAGCTCTCTATACCATTATCCACTAGCTTTATGACAAGGATGATCTCTTATTAGAAGAGCTTCCCTAAACCCCTTTATCAACACACACATTGGCTATTTACCACCCAGATCCTCTGCTCTCACCTCATAATAATGAGGAACTTACACAAATTCCTACCACATCATACCCCTCTATCTATATGATCAATGTAATCACACAATCACAACAAAGGGATAAGGGAAAAACCAAGCAGTCCATTCCATAGACATACCCACCTACTCATCCTAAACCAAACCCGGTCCAACCCTCTACATCCTTGACTCCACCCAAAGTAACCATCTTAGACACCTCCTAGGGTAATCCTTTTGAATCCTTTAGGAGGGTCATTCTTAAGCAACTTCACCAAACCCTAGTTAATATGAGCCTCTATGAGCTCATTTCCACCTGATATCACCATTACTAGGCCATGATAAAGGCTATGCAGGCCATTAAGATCCAACTAGGAGAATCCCAACCTATAGAAGATCTCACTAGCACTCTCTAACTCTCTACCCTTGTCACATTCAAGGACTCAAAGATACCTTCCATCCACCCTAAAGACCTGGATCCACCTCTCTTTATCACTACCCATATCAACCAAACTCACATCAAATGGGTTATGATCAATGGGGGAGCCAGTATGAATATCATCTCTTCTCATGCCTATAACCAACTCAAGATACCAGATAATGTCATGTCCAAAACTCCATCCATCCTTAGATATTTAAATGACACTATGACCACTACCCTAGGCACCGTTGTCCTTCACATTCATTTAGGCCTTCACATGCTCCCCAAAGTTTTCTATGTGGTTGAAGGTGAATTCTAGTATAATGTTTTACTAGGGAGACCTTAGATTTATGCCATAGCTTGTGTACCTTCTACCCTCCATCATTGTGTCAAGTTTGAACATGAAGGTTAGGTGGTTACCATACAAACCAATCCTATCCCCTTTGTAGCATGTAATATGACTTACCGACCCAATGATTTTCTCCTACCTCTATCCAAAGCACCATAAAAGCCACCACCCATGAAAACTAAAGCCATTGTTTCCCCTCTTATGAAATAATATACCAGTTCATCTATTTCTATGAACCAAATACCTAAAATGGATCCCTTAGAGTCTACCTTCCAATGCCTTACCCTTGGAGAATACCATCTCCTCACCCTAAATGCCCTCCTTACTCCCCAATAATATGGGAAACTCAACCGCCAATTGGGTTATAACCCCAACATAGGATCCATTGCTCCTTTAGGACCTCCCATTTGTCAAACCCACTTTAGCTATGGGAGAATTGACAAGCCATTTAATTTTTCAATTTCCCACCCTTCACCTCAATCATTTACCTCTAACTTCTCTTACTTGGATAAACCCAACTTCACCAAACTATACCTTCACAAGTGTGCCTAGAAGGGGTTTGGTTTTAAATGGTACGATCATAGACCAGACACATTGAATTTGATCAACACCCACAAGCTTCATGATAAACATGGCCTCGGCTTCATCATACCCAAGAAGAAGAATGCCAAACAACCTACCAATGAGTGAAGATGAGAACATCATCCCACTCAAAAAAATGTGTCAACATGATTACCTTGTCCCCTTGAATTATCAATAGGATGGGGAATCCATATCCATCCCTTTAACCCATCCTAAACTCATGGGAGAAGACTCCCCTACCATTACCACTACTTAGGGTCAAGATGATGTTATTCTCACCTACTTTAGTACATCAAATTCCTCCATCCACAGATCTTTACCTCTAAAAGCCTTAGCCATGTTGAATGAATCTACTATGGACATTGACATAGGCACCCAAGATACCTCCCACATCATCAAACTTGGCCAAACTCTCACCCCTAAGGAATTAAAGGACTACTCAACCTTCCTCCATGAGCATAACATTGCATTCACTTAGTCTTATGTCAATATGTCTAATATTGACACGGCCATTGCCACCCACAACATCATCACCAATCATGATGCCAAACTTGTTAGACATAAACTTCATTGAATATATCCTTACATATCCCTCCTTGTCAAAGAAGAGCTTCAATGCCTCCTTTCAGTTAACTTCATTCAACCAATAGACTATCCCCAATGGGTTTCAAACATTTTACCTATCACTAAATCCATAAGGGGACTACGTATCTATGTGTAATTTCATGACCTCAACCTCACCTACCCAAAGGATGGCTTCCCTCTTCCTAGCATTAACTAACTTGTCGATCTTACAGTAGGCCATGAGATGTTGTCACTTATGGATGGATTTTCAACTTATAATCATATCTTGATTACCCCTAAATATCAGCACAAAATTTCCTTCATTACCCCATGGGGGAATTTTTATTATAGGGTCATGCCCTTTGGCCTTAAGAATGGTGAGACAACTTACCAATGGGCCATCACATATATTTTTTATGACCTTATCCATACAATCATCAAAGACTATGTGGATGACCTTCTTGAGAAGTCTAAGCTTCAAAAATACCATTTAGCTATCCTTAAGATTATCTTTAAGTGAATTATATATAATCATGTTTGCTTCAATCCCAAGAAATTCATTTTTGGGGTCTTGTCAGGAAAACTACTTGGCTTCATCATTTCCCTTCAAGGAATCAAAGTTGATCTAGCCAAAATTAAATCCATCCTCGAGATGCTACCTCTAACAAATATTAAACAAATCCATATCTTATAGGGAAAAGTTCATTCCATTTATTGCTTCATCTCCCAACTCTATGATCAATGTCAGCCCTTCTACCACCTCTTGAAAAAGGATGTCTCTTTCAAGTGGAATGTTTATTGTCAAAAGGCCTTTGATTCACTCAAAGAGTACCTACTATCCCCACCTATCCTCACACCTCCTAAGGATGACCAACCCTTCTACCTCTATATCTTCACCATGGAATACTCCCTAAGGGCAATGGTTTCCCATCAAGATGATAAAAACAAAGAGCAAGTCATCTATTACATTAGTCAAACACTTATCGACTACGAGATTTAGTACACACATACCAAAAAACTATGTGTAAACCTAGTCTTTGTGACCACCAAAATTCACCACTACCTCCTTAACCACAATATTTTTGTCATCACCAATACCAACCCCCTCAAATATATGCACTCTAAACCATACCAAAACTAGTGTATGGCTACGTGGTTCATAATTTTAGCTAAATTCAAACTTGAGTTTCTCCAACATAAATTGATCAAGGGGAAGGTTATCATTGACCAATTGGCAAAGGCACCCCTAAAATACAACCAACCTCCCCCTCTTGCATTTCTAAATGAGTCCATCGCAAAATTATCTCAAGCACACTTCACCAATCAGGTAACCATATTTTTTAATGGTTCCAAATGTCAGTGTGGTGGGGAAGTTGGTATCATCCATGTCCCCTTTATCGGTGAACCACTTCCTTTATCCTTTAAACTTGACTTTTAATTCACCAACAACATGGATAAACATGAAGCCCTAGTAATAGGTCTTTAAACTACTTTAGTCTTAGGAGTCAGAGCAATCAATATCTTTGGTGACTCCTAACTTGTGGTCAATTAATTTACTGGTATTTACTAATGTAATAATGAGGTTTTATAGCTATATAGGAAACTAATTATAGAACTCCTAGCCTTGTTCAAATGTTACTATATTTAAACCACCCCATGATATACCAACAAATTTTTTGATACCATGGATTCACTTGCCTCTCAGATCTCATCAACACCATCAGACTCCAAACTATTGATAATTATTTATCGCATAACCAAGATCTCCTTCACCAAAATAGACACTCCAACCATCTTTAGTGTGTAATAGATCATGCTTGACCTTTGGTACTAATAAACCTTTGAATACCTTCACCTTAGTATGACTCCTTTTGGCCTATCTAGGAATACCCATCAGACATTTATTAAGAGCACCTCCTATTATACCATTATGGGAGGAATCCTCTATAAACAAGGCTTAGATGGCCTTCTTTTTTATTGCCTCCATGGTCCATAAGCTTCTCATGCCATCAAAGAAACACATGATGGTATCTATGGGGGTCACTTAAGTGGCCTTGTTATGGCCAAGTGCATCCTCTGCCTAGGCCATTAATAGCCCACCCTCAACCAAGACAACTATGATTATGTAAAAAGGTGTGTCAAGTGTCAATGACATGCTAATTTACATCATGTACCTAGTATTATCCTTTGCATGTCCACATATTTTTTTCCTTTCTCACAATCAAGTCTAGACCTCATTGGTGAAATTAACCCTCACTCTTTACAATGACATCATTCTATCATTACCATAACTAAATATTTTATGAAACAAGTGGAAGTTATTCCCCTTATCTCAACAAAAGCTGAAAAGATTATCAAATTCATCACCCATCATATCATTTGTCATTTCAGTGTTCCCCATAAGATCATCACCAACAATGGAAAATATTTCAAAAATAAACAAGTTCAAGGCCTTTTTGACGTATTTGGTATTAAAATCAGATTTTCATCGCCTTATTGCCCAAAATAAAATGGACAAGCTGAAGCCTCCAACAAAAATCTTAACAACATGCTTACCAAAATGGTCAATTCCTTAAGGTAGGATTGGCACTTGCACATCCCCCTCATCCTATGGGCATATCATACTATCATATGAACCCCCACTAGTGCTACACCATTTTCTCTCATCTTTGGAGTCAAGGTCATCTCGCCTCTTGAAATATAAATACCTTCTATTTTCATATCATTGCATGACCTCATTTTTTAGGATGATTACCATCAAGAACGTTTAGCCCAACTTGAGCTACTCAATGAGCGTCATTTAGCCAACCTTTCCCATCTTCCTATCTATCAAGAACAAATCAAAAGAGCCTATAACAAACACCTGAAAGTCTATGAATTTAACATTGGAGATCTTGTCCTCAAGGAAAACCAACATGTCACTAATATAGAGAAAATCAAAAGGGGCAAATTTGCCTTTAATTGTCTTAGACCTTACATCATAACCCATAAGTATGGATCAAGAGCTTATCATTTGTCCTTTCTCAAAGGCAAACTAGAACTTGAGCCTCTCAATTCTTCACATCTGTGTCCCTTTTATTGTTAAATAGGGATCACAATCATCATTTGTTTAACTTGAGCTCATCCCTTGAGACCACATTCACTTCCCTTTCTTAGGGATAACTGACTAAAATTGAATCATGTGATTATCCATCACAACTATATCTTAATATTAAACTATGGATACCATGACTCTATCTATGGCATGATTTTTCATAGTACTTCCCATCTCCTTGAAATTAGTTCCTATAGTCATTGTTACCTATACCTCTTCTTCAACTATTGGCACCCCATGTCAACTTAGTTTTGCCTTCATAAAGGTAGTCCATTGAGCATATATGAAACATGTCTATTTCAATCAAACTCAAATAAAAGAAAAATTCATAACAAATAGCAAAACAAACTATAGGCCATCCTTGGCATCCATAGACTACTCCCTTAAAGGACAGTTGTTGAAAACTCATTCTAAAATTGTAAAACATAAGGTGGACTACTCCCTTGAAGGACAACTATCAAAAGCATTTGAGCTAACCATATAAATCAAGACCACTCCAATGAAGGATGGCTGGATAAAATATTAGTCAAAGCTATAAATTTATTGAAAGTTTCCCACATTAATCAGCTTCCCAGTCCCCCAAGTAAAAGTCAAAAGTAATTTGAAAATGAAACAATTTTGGTTTGAAGCTATAATCGGCTCTCCTACACAATAGTAAAATTGGGAAAATCATAATTGGCTCTCCTTAGGAGACTTCTCATATCAATCAATCTACACTTTATATATGGATATAGACTTGTTTATACCCCCTCTTTGGACACATATATAAAAGGCATACTAATCTTGCTAATGATTCTAGTTTCATCCAATCTCCCTCCACATATCATATGCATAGGACTATGAGCTCACTTGACACAATGTTATCAGGATCCCTATCTATCAACCTAGGTATGCAAATGCAAAACATGCCAATCTAATTTTGGCTTTTGTGTTGGTCTTTACAAATGAAAAAGCACTATGTTCTTTTTCATATCATTTATTAGTCTATGTAAGCCTATATAAAAAAATAATAAACATCATACCAAAATCATGAACATCATAAACTATGTTAAATAAGCAACATCATCTATCCACCAATGAGCCAAGCACAATGTAAACATGGAATAGCTAACCACAAACATTCACCTATCCATCACATCGTGTAAGCTTCTAAACATGTTATGGCACCATAAACCAAATCAATAAGCAAAATGTCATAGTAAACACCATTCACCAATCAATACACATAACCATAAAATAAGAGCCATAACATGTATCCATCCACATCATACCCTATCTAACCATGGGTAAAATTAAAACATCATAATTCAAATTTCTAAAAAATCACATGCCTAAACTATTAAGTCACCACATGAACATCCATAATCATAAATCACAAACATGAGCATCGTATAAAACATCAAATGGCATATACCATATACATCGAATAGTCCAAGATAGTACATGTGACAATGTTAGCTCTCTCTCAAAATATACATCTTGCTACATCAGCATGTAGGCCAGAATAAAAAAATTATATACATAACATTAATATCATATTAGGCCCTTGTAATACCTCAGACCACCTACACCATTACCACTAGCCCCATCTATACCTATACCTGATGGTGGTCCCCTTAGGACCCCTATTTGACCAACCATAGCAGCCCACTACCCAGAGGTAGCTAGCATGACCCCAACTCCTAAATTGGATTTAAACTCTACAAATATCATGGCATGGGGTAATTGATCTAGCACCATCACCTCATAGTATTTGAGCTCCTATACAATGGCTAGATATCATGTTCATGGCACTGAATCTAGTCGCCCTCCTACTATTGTACCTACCACACCCATACTAATCTACCCTTGTAATGTACTTAGTTCACCTTGTAGACTAGTTACATGCCCCTATAAAATGGTAACATGGGTCCATTCCTGGTCCCTCTCAGTTGTCACAACCCTTAACTATCCATGAAGTGACATAATATGGCCCTATAGTGTGGCCACCTATCCCTATAAATCAACTATCTAAGCCTAGGTTGATACTAGAGCTACTACTACTTATGGATCACCCTACCCCTATCCTAACCCTAGATCCACATCCATGGGCTACTAACCTCCATCACCCCTCTAAAATCAAGTGTAGTGTACCTCCCCTAGTATCACGTTGCATAGCCATCAGTGATACCAACATCATCAATCTGAGTACCCACTGGTAGCTCCCTAAAATCATGTATAATATCCATAAATTGAGGCTTAGGAAGTAGAAACTTAGCCTTCTCTCTCATGTATCTAGGGGTGTCAGGTGGAATCCCCTGTATTAAACCAAACTATCTCTAAACCTGATCAAATAAGACCATCTCTATCTCCATCTCTCTCTTGTCATATACCTACCTCCATCTCTGGAGTCTTATAGTGTGATACTTTTACCCTACCCACTGTGGCCACCCAACATACGGTTGTCACATAACATCTCTTGGCACTAAACCCTCCCATCTATCACAGAATTACTCGATATCTTTGGCCCCACCACTTGTTCTTATGTAATAATAGCTCTCCTCTAGTGCATGAAGCTAACAACATAGTCAATCAGCACATGTGTATCATCTGGTAGCCCCAAGGCTCAATACTTGAATGTGCTCAAAGGTCTAGCAGTGCAAAACAATCCCCATGCTTAATCCATAACATCAATGCACTCTGAAACCTCATAGCTCCCTATAAATCTACACAACACTTGTGCCCAACCAAACATGGTCTCTCCCAGAAGCATCTCCGATAGAAATCCAAGTAGTAAATAAGGGACATGGACACCAACTAAATCTAGTATCACAAAGTTCATCAACACCATCATCACCATGGTAACTAAACACCTATCTCAGGTGCCCTCTGATACAAAGGGCCATAACCAAACCCACCAGCATGGAACTATGCATTTGTCTGATTGTCACCATAAATAAGCTCCATGTAAAAATTCCTCTCCTCACTCTTTATATGATATATAAGATCACCTTTGATAGGAAATTAGGTAATCCTATCAACATCCTCTAATAGAATAGTAATCTCTCTTATCAGCAATGAGAAGGTGTTTGTCACAAGATCCCATCCCTTGATGAGTGCGACAAGCATGGTAGGATCACAAGGTACATGTTGGTAGTGGCACATCATGCTCAATCTGATAGCCTCCATGTGTCACCACTCATCACCTATCATCATATCCCATACCTCAGTAAATAGCCTCAAGACTTGATCCCTCAACTAAATCTAGTCTCATGCCTATAAAGCAACCATGTGGGTAAGCACTCTTGGTTTTCCTAATCAAGCTTAGTGTAAAACTAACAACTAACCCTTTCTAGCAACTATACTCTCTTGATAAAATATATCCTACCTACATGACTAACTCACCCCAGCCTATCAAACAAGTAAACCACCTATGTTAAACCTACACTAACACTTTTTCCCTTATTTTTCTATTTTCCCAACTTGTAGAAAAATTTTAAAAACACAAACAAACCAAAACCTCTTTGTGAGGGTCTTTTACTCTAGACCCTCGACTACCCATGGTTGGCCCAACCATCTACGCTCCCCTAGAAGGGTCTAGTCTCTCAACTCAACCATCGATGGTTGGTCAACCATTGATGTTCAAGTCTTGACCACTTATGGTCACTAAAGGTGACCACCGACAATGAATAACTAACCTCTAAGAACCCCTAAAACCCTAGCAAAACATACAGGCTATTTCATACACAAACAACAATATCCTAATCTCCCCTCCAATCCTAGCTACCATTTATTTAACAATAATAAGTATTATTTTAACCAAATAAATGAAAACCTACAATCTAGGGTTTTGACAAAAATTTCCCTCTAAAAAATCATTTATCTTATTATTAACTAATTAAACCAATTTATTTCTCTTTAAACAAATATTTAACCAATTTAAACAACAACACCTACCTCATTCCATGAGTGATACCATGGTCAAAGCCTGGGTCCCTCTGCCTAGTTGTGTCTTCCTCCATAATCCATCTTGATCAAACACAAATCCAACTCACTTTCCACCTTGTGAATACAATAGCCACACTCCAGTCCAAACACACTACTATCACATATGGAAAACTCGTCAAGAACAAAATGCATGGAATCAAAGAGGGTAAAATGTGAAAATGACTTTTCATTTTCACTTTTTAAACTATCTAGACTTTTAGGGTTTCCCTTTTGACCATCAATGGTTAGGGTGACTTTTAATGGTTTACCCTTTTGACCCATGACCATCGATGGTCATGGGCCCCTCATTTTTCTCTCTTTTTCTTCTACTCTCTCATATCACAACAAAAACACCTAAACTAAGTCCTTTCCAAAAGATCATAATGTGAGACCCTTACCTTCCAACAAATCACTCATCCTTGGTAACTATGTTTGACCACATTCACCTTGATTTTGGTCCATTGGCATCAAGTACTTGCACTACACACTCAATTATATTTTGTGCACACTCTCAATGATCTAGTCACCTATCAAACTTAGCACTACCATTCGAGTAAGAACTACATTCAACCTAAAGTGGTTGTAGGATATTATATCCCATACACTATGTAGGTAGCATCTACTTGCCTATTACATGTAAAGTCACCTTAATTGTACAACAACCCACCCATTTTTTCACATCCACCTTGATGATGACCCTATTTTTCAATCTATATGCATGTATTGCACTGACTTTTGCCTAGGTCATTTTGACCGCACTGACCAACCTTGTTAGGTTATCTATTTGTACCACCTAGTGCCACAATCAGATCATTCTTGATTTCATAAGAGCACTTCCTACCTTAGATACCCATCGCACATTGACTCATTTGGTGTTTTCATGGGATCACTTCTTGCCTTGGATACCCACTAAAAATGTTAAATCTACCTTGGAGACTATTAGGTTTATCCAAATACCATGTCTACAGTAGTCACATGATACATTAGTCACTTGTATTCTTCAAACCAAACTTATTGTTTATTAACATTGGAAACTTTAGTATTTGTGCGATCTACCCTATCACACTTAGTCATTTTTTATTTTTGCAAGTTCTGCATCTCACCTTGCCATCTACCACTTATCACACCTTGATCTGATTTCATTTGACCTCATCACATCTTGATTTGAGGGGGAATTACCTCTTCCTAACTCAATGAAAACTTGACCTTACCCAAATTTTATTTTAATCACTCGTTCACAAGAGTAACACAATAAAAAGGGGCAAAATATAGACACCAAAATTCTGCACACATATTCCTAAGTGTTATGACCCCCAGCAGGCCCCTTGGACCCTTTTTCCTTATTTAGGCCTATCTTTAGCACTTTTAATATTAACATGGCCTTATAATCTATTTCTTTAGTTATCCTCAACCGTTGATGGTCAACCTAATCATCGATGGTCAGGTTCAACTACCTGATCTTCTCGCATGCAACCTACATATAAACCACCACCTTGATTTTCTAAATATGGTAGTCTAAATTTGGTTACAAGACCTTTTCATGGATGGCCTATATTTATAAGCCTTCTTCAAGTCTATTTTTGACAACCACTTCCACATCTTTCTTGTGCCTATAAGAGAGAGGGAGGCCTAGGAGGTCAAACCATCTACAATTATTATCAAGAGCTCAGGTACTCAAATTTTTTTCTTGTAGGTCATTAGGCATTATCCAGTACTATCAACCCCTCTTTTTGAGAGCCAAATTACTTCCACCTCTCAACTAAATCTCCAAGAATCATTACTTTTATAGAATCAGGCTAGATTCCACCCACATATCAACAATGCCTATCACTCACTGAATCTACTTTAGGTAAGACAAGTGCTTATTTATTATCATCCATAACTTTATTTCTCTTTTCAAATCAATTTAGACCTTTCCCAACTCCCAAAATTTATTCTAGAATCTCATCAACTAGCCTTTGACAAAGTTTATAATTTCACACAGTCAATCGTCGATGGTCAGCCCAACCATCAATAGTTAGGCCTAATCACCGATGGTCAACCCAACTGTCGACGGTCACGTGCTAAAAAAATCTAACAAGCTTATTCCACTTCCTTTACCTACTCTAATTCACTTATTTATGTTTTTTACCACTCAGAAGCCTTTTTCTAGATTCCCTGAATCACACCTTGACCCACTAATACTAGTACTAATTATTTTATCACTAATTAGACCATTTCTAGCATATCTATTTATCAAGCAATTCTTGTTATCAATTTCAGCACTTTTTGATCATTGATGCAAGTACTTCTTTTTTATTTTATTAACTTAATTATTATAAAATGGTGTATTGATAACCCCTTAGGAAGATTTTGATTTTGAGTTCTAGCTTGTGCTAGGAAATCCACCTAGCTACTTGTCTAACAAAAAAATTTGCTCCAGTGCTTTCTTAGGGGCTGTCAATACACCCACTCAATGATTTTTTAGACTCTCAAATATACGTATTTATTTCTAGAGTAGTGTGGCTTCAATGTTAATAGCACTAATTATAGAGTCAATGTCATGCATGTATCCAATTATCTTGTCTTCAAAGGTATGGTGAGTGTAACTTCCTTGGATAATACACTCATTTTAGGTGCACAACAAATCAAATATAAGAGGATTCTTATGGTATAAACAAGGGACTCTAGACATTTTTAATATACAGTGAGGTATAACTAAACTAAAATTTATGTTTAATTTTGTAAAATGACTTGAGTATTGGGGAAGTACCCCTCACACCATGGTATTTATAAAATAGATCATTGTTTATCCCATAATAGTAGTCACGAAGTAGTTTTCAAATTTTTAGAACATAGTTTATAAAAACAATAAACAGAGTAATAATCATAATGGGGTTAGGGTTTCATAGCGATGGAAGGAATGTCCTATAGATTATGGTGGTATAATATTCATCTAAGGGATCTGGACATGGTGGATCTACTAAGGAAGAGGCAGATGTGAGTGTGTAGTAGGTTGTGGTGGTGGTGATTGAGCTTTTAGGCTCACTGGTAAGGATTAAACATGGAGGCTTAGTGGAGAAGACTATAAAGAAGAGAGTAGTAGGGGTTATATAGATAGATGATGCCATGCCAGAGGATGTGGGGAAGTAGATCTCTAGAAAGACCATAGATAGTGGGATGAAAAGATCCATTGGCTTTGAGTTTGTAGTCGATCGAGCTAGTGGCTAGAGACATCCAATTCCAAACACCATTTGTGTTGAAATTGTCAATCTTACTTGAATTGCACTCAAATGCACATTTTAGGTCAAAATCCATAAAATGCCCTAAATGGTTCAAACTTGTCACTTATAAGTGCCAGTTTAAGTGAAAGTATCCCTAAATAGGGCAATGCATGTTATGGGCTAGCTAACTTTGATCAGATCATTTTGAGTCAAAATGATAATTTCACCATTTAGTTCTCTGGATCACTCTTTTCTTCTAATTCATTAGGACATGTCATGTACATTTGTTATCTGGTGTTGAAAACATCCTAAATGGGAATACAGCTCCAATGCATCTAACATTGCCTTCCAATTCTTCTCTAATCAAATTATGACCCAGTAATATGACTTTCTAACTATTTTGATTAATTAAGGACCAATTTTCAAATAATTGCACAAATATTAATTAACCTTGTTTAAGGATAATTAATCCAAATCAAGAGATTAAGTGGATTTTCCATGAGAGTTGTTGAATATTTATTTTTGAAAGTTGATTCCTATTAACTACATCATCAGGTGACATCATTTCTTAGGAAGACATCCCTAGGCCATAAATGCCACAAATATCAGGATTATGGGTCACCCATGCCTAGTTAATGCCTCCCATGCCTCTTCAATGCCCCTTCTTCCAAGGTCATGATGAAGATAATTATGAATTTAATTCTAAATATTAGGATTATCCTTGGCTACACATCTCAATCTTGAGATGGATGGTCATGGTTGATCCTGACCATTCTCAAAAATATATAAATAGAGAGGCCATGGACATGAATTTTAAGCTTGAATATTTCAAAGTTATAATGTTAAATTATTTTCACAATCCTTTTCATTTGATCATTTATTTATTTTTCAAGCTTCATTGATAGGCTATTTTAGTGATTTGGAATCATGAGCCTAGGTTTTATGGAGTGTTCTTGAAACATTGGAGGAGTTTGCCACCATTGTTGACAAAGACAAGGATGCTTGATCAAGGGAGAACATGCTTTTGAGCCACATGGGTATGATGAATCCATTTGGGAAGCTAATATGATGTTGCTTTCTTTCATTTATTTCTTATTATCTTTTGTAATTCCCATAGGAATAGATAGGCTTAGTTTGTTAGTTATTTATGCATTTTTCATTATTTATGGACTAATGATTGACTAACTTGCTTTGTAATCCTCTCTACATCTTGGCACATCTAAGTGATCATTGATGGTAATCACATATGTAAGCATTAGCTCATCTATATGTGATCTATTCCATGGGTTAATCTCTCACTTCTCTCTCTTCTCGAGAGTCCATCCTTTTCTTCCATCCTATTATGTCCTCTTGAGGGGGCATCATGGGTATGTTCCAATTTCTTCTTGAAAACTCTTTTCTTTGAAAATACGTTGCTTCACTTGAATGTTTCTCTATGCCTTTTCAAATAGGGTAAAAAATGTAGACATCCAATTCCTAACAACATTTGTTTTAAAATTATCAATCTTACTTGAATTCCACTCAAATGCACATTTTAGGTCAAAATCCATAAAATTCCCTAAATGGTTTAAACTTATCACTTACAAGTGCCAGTTTAGGTCAAAGTATCCCTAAATAGGGCAATGCATTTTAAGGGTCAATTAACTTTGATCAAATCATTTCAAGTCAAAATGACAAATTTGTCATTTAGTGCTTTAGATAAATCTTTTCTTTTAATTCATTGGTACACATCACGTACCTTTGTTATTTAGTGTTGCAACATCTTAAATGGCAATACAGCTCCAACACATCTAACATCACCTTCCAGTTCCTCTCTAGTCAAATTACGACCTAGTAATATGAATTTCTAACCATTTTGATTAATTAAGAGCCAATTTTCAAATAATTATACAAATGTTGATTAACCTTGTTTAAGGTTAATTAATCCAAATCAAGAGCTTAAGTGGATTTTCCATGAGAATTGTTGAATATTTCTTTTTGAAATTCGATTCTTATTAATTGCATCATCAGGGGACATCATTTTTTGGGAAGACATCCCTAGGCCATAAATGCCATGAATATCAAGATTATGGGTCACCCATGCCTAGTTAATGCCTCCCATGCCTCTTTAATGCTTATTTATCTTGAGGATATTTATGGATTTAATTCTAAATATTAGGATTATCCATGGCCACACATCTCAATCTTGAGATGGATGGTCATGGTTGATCCTAACCAATCTCAAAAATATATAAATAGAGAGGCCATGGACATGAATTTTAAGCTTGAATACTGCAAAGTTATAATGTTAAAGTTTTTCCATAATCCTTTGCATTTTATCATTGATTTTGTTTGCAAGCTTCATTGATAGGCTAGTTTAATGATTTGGAATCATGAGCCTAGGTTTTATGGAGTGTTCTTGAGACATTAGAGGAGTTTGCCACCATTGTTGACAAATACAAGGATGCTTGATCAAAGGAAAACATGCTTTTGAGCCACATGGGTATGGTGAATCCATTTTGAAAGGTAATATGATGTTGGTTTCTCTCATTTGTTTCTTGCCATCCTTTGTAATTCCCATAGGAATAGATAGGCTTAGTTAGTTAGTTATTTATGCATTTTTTGTTATTTATGGACTAATGATTAACTAACTTGCTTTGTAATCCTCTATACAGTGGCTATACAAATAAGGGGTTACAAACATCAAATCATATTACTGGGTCTCTCCTACCAATAAATGGAGATAGATCTAGTATAGAACAGAGGGGAAGGGTATGCAAGACCAGATTTGATGGTCAATCTACCATTGGTAAAAATCCTAGCCAATAATCTGTTGAATACTAAGGGGTTTGGTGGATCAAACTAAGTCTATGATAGTATGAGGATGGGAGTAGGGGATGACCGATCTCATGATTTTGGAGGCAAACTCACAATCTAAAGTTGGAGACCAAAATGTTATAGGGCATTTTATTAAGGGAAAGATCATTTGTAGATGTTATGGGAGGATGCAAAAACTCTACTATGATTCCAACCAAGGATACCCCTATTATTTTATTTGATAGATAAGATATTGAAGTTATTATTGAGAGGGAATAACAGACCTTCTTAGGGACTAATTTATAAATTTGAAGGGTTTTTGCTAACTCTGCTAGCTTTACATGAGTGTATCTCAACCCAATGGCAATCTAAAATGGACTGTAAAATATATATTCAACCTTATTCTAGATGTTTTTCATTCTATAGAAAATAAGGAGGCTATTTTTAAAGACAATATTTGGGACTAAGATAAACATACTATGTTGGTAAAACCCTGGCATCCAAATTTTAATGCCTAGAGTAAAATTTTCAACTTCAACCTGATTTGAATTAGGCTCCCAAATCTTCCTTATCAATTTTGGGATGATTTGGTGTTTTTTTCCATTAGAAATACAATAGATAAAATTTGGACCACTAGCAAATTGACTGATGATAAGGGATATTCCACATATGCCCATATTTTGGTCTATGTTGATTTTTTTAAAGATCTACCTGCTCAATTAGAACTAAGGGTGGAGTGGGGTAAATGGATGCAATCTTTGGAATTTGAAGGAATCCCTTTTATGTGTAGAATATGTTTCAAAATAGGGCATCTTATAAATGACTTCCCAAACCTCAAGTTTTAGAAGATGCTATCATGGTGTAAAAATGTATAAATTGAACATCTTATAATTTTAGCTATGAATTCTAGTGGACATGATAATTAGGGATCTAAATTAGAGATCCCTTTGGACATAGAGGAATATAATCAAAAAAATGAGACAATATGTTGTGAGGCAATGACCAACAAGGGGGACTATTATTTTACAAAAGAGGACTAAGGGAAATGTAGAGATGAGATCAGATCCATTAGCCTAAACTCTATTAGAAAGATAAGGTGTGTTTGACTTAACACAAACATAAAACCAAGTGGAATTTTTAGAAATATCCATTCCCATATTAGCAAACCTTGAGGAAGGAGAATGGAAAAATGTTAGTAATAGAAAGAAACACAAAGGTAAACATGGTTTGAAACCCATCATAATGTCTTTCAGATCCAACAAATAAAATCTCATGGGAAACTCCTAGTTAATTTCTTTCTTGTTTTGTTGTTTGTGTAATAGCTTTTGTTGAAAATATTGGCATGTGTGGCCATTTTATTGTTGCTTTTTAGATGTTTTGTGGCTGATTTTCTTCAGTATTTATTTTTTTGTTGAACGTATTGTTATAATTGGATGGTGTGGCCTTGGCTTTATGTTTCATTTCTAGGGTAAGGGTCCCTAGTCCAAACAAATCCATCCTTTATCCTTAATTAAAAAAACAAACAATATAAAATAATGAGAAAATAAAAATTAAAAGATTTTTTCATAGAGATACCAACAAATTTTAACCTAAGGTTGAAATAAAGATATTTAGTGTTATATTTTATCAAAGGTGACTAAACAATTTCCTCCATTTTGGATTAAAATCTAAGGTTGATGAAGATTGACTCATGGTTTCATATTTTATGTTCAAAGTTTAAGGCTGTTTTGTTTCAGTTTTAGGAACTTACAAAAAACATTATTAATCTTGAGATAAAAATCAAATAAATATCAAGCAATGTTCTTAAAAATTATAGGGCCACTAGAATGTTTAATATGTTTATTTTTATATAACAATTAAATTTTATAAATAATTAACTATTGAAATCTTATTTTGAATACAATAACTACAAAACCTAAATGTGAAATATAGTAATTTACAAAATATGAAATAAGCTATAAATAGTAAATTGACAAATAAATATACAAACCTAACTTAGATTTGATTTATTACTAAATGTGTAGATTTATTGTTGATGAAAAATGACTTTAAAGACCTATGTAATGTATCGCAATTGAAAATATAATTTCAAATTGTGGTGGGACAATATAAAACTAAGAGGTTAGGGTTGTATTGCATCCTTGTTTGTTGACTATGGCCACATCTTGATCAACTATGAGATTTATTTTCTTATCTGGGTACCTGCACATCTCTGTGAGGAATTACCCATTATTTCATGTGTTGATTTGATGCGAGGTAGACCTAAAAAATCAAAACACTAGCTCTTGCACAATAAACTTAATAGATATCAACTACAAATAGGGTATTCATGTAAGGGAAATAGTTGAGTTATCTTTATAAAACCCTATAAAATCTAAGTGTTGCCTACATAGACCAAAAGGGCCTCACATGGATGTAGATTTCCCTCTTAGAGTGAGTGTGTGAATCTTGATATTTGTTATATGAATGCAACTAGATATATTGACTTGAATACTTGGCAATGAGTGCCATTAATGTACAATAAAAAAACTTTAGACTTGGATTAAGACTATTAGGATAAATTAGAATTGAAATTGTAAAGATTAGCTCTCTTTTTCTTAATGTGTAGTAGAATTGCCATTTGATTGCTAGATGTGTTTGGAGAGGCATTGATGTGTTCATATAGAGGAACATTTGAAATATTCTCATTAATTGACCTTGTAAAAAGTGTGAGAAGGGTAATATGAAATGTCTCAAATTTAAAATTTTATCATTGGGTCATGGGGGACAAGGTCTAATTAGTGGACAAGACCACATTACGACCCTGTCTACCTAGTTTGGTCTTATCATAGAAGGGCATAGACTACTAGAATTTGGATGATAGAAGTTTGTAATTATAATAGGGATTCTTAAATGATGTTATAATTAGTATTAATATATTTTTTAGAATAATTAATGATACCATATATATTTTAAGTTAATATAATTGAGAATATGTCAGGCAAGGTAAGGATGTCAAGATTGAACATTGTTAAGCACTTAATTATTGAATTTGAGTATCTAGAATTTTAGAGTCTACAGAGATATCTTGCATTTTATGGAGTTGCTTAACCCTTGATATACCTATATCTATTCCTAATGTAACCAATTTATATAGGAATATATTATGTTCCACATGTATATGATAAAAATGATAGTTCATATATTATAATTTGATTACTATGATTGATTTTGTTGAGAATTTAATTATGAATTGATCTTGTATTTTTATCTAACTACAGGGAAACATACACATGAGGGATTTATGATGAAACTAACATATGGATATTGTATTAACATTATATTTGAGTGATGCAGAGAGAGCACTAATAGAATAGTAGGATTAGGCAATGTTGGTATTTTAGGCACCATTCTTTACAATATGCACATAATGACTATAATCACAAAGTGATGGGATGAAAATACATATACTTTATATCTCCATATAGGGGAGATGGATATCACATTAGAGGATGTTTAGAGGATTATGAGATTACCAATGGTAGGGACCCAAAATATTGTGCAGGGTGCACAGTTACAAGGCCCAAAATGGTGTGCCCATAGTTATATGATAGGAAATGGTCAAGGAGCTCATTACAGAGAAAATGTTTCTACCATCCTATTATCTTATATTGGATTAGGACATGTTCCACACTTGCATAAGTATTTGTGCATTTTATTATCTTATTACATAATAGTAGATGGAGGAAGTGTGGAAATTAAATATTGGATGATTTTCATTGTTCATGATATTAAGGAACATGGGACTATGTATTCTTGGGTCTGCACTATTATTTCCCATCTATACATATATTTGTATAATTTCACTTTCAAGGATTAGTTTAGGGTTGGGATCGATGATTTTTTTTCATGTATGGGAATATAAACATATCTCAGTGGTTCAACCCTTAAGCATGTTACATGTAGATTGGGCTCACTCACAAATGATTTCACAAAGATGGGTGAGTATCTCACTTATTATTGGGAGGATTACTATGAAATTTCATGTGTTTATTTATTGATTAACACCAGATTTTATTATCTCAAGACCTTAAAGAGGTTTCATAAGATTTTCAAGGATGTGTATACCCACATTGGATAAGGACCAGCTATTATTTTTATGGTTGGTGGATTGGAGTGTGTGAACACATCCCTAAGTAGTTTGATGTTATAAATAACATCCCTTTATCCCCATGGTTTTGGACTCAAATACATAAAGATAGAAAAAATATTGTTGAGAGGGGCCATCCTAGTGTGGTAGAGTTAGCACCAATTTTGTTGGGGGAGGTGGATCCACATATTTCTATTAATATACTACATGATGCAAAGTGTAGTGCATAATGGATGTAGTGCTAGGGACAAAGTCCATGGACAATATTATTTCTCACTATTGTAGAGGTAATAGGGGATAATGTAGAGGCACAAATTGATGTGGATATGGGTGGAGATGGATAGCTAGATGCACAAGATATTACCCTCATTAATGTAATTACATATATAAATTTATTTAGAATACTTTTTATGTTTCCTCTTACACACTTGTATGGTAAATTAGGTTAAGAAATCAAAATAATAAAAATCAAATAATTTTTCCTATAAATTATGGAATGTAAAGACACAAGACTATACAACATCACTCTATACACCTATTATAAAATTATTAGAATCCAAAAGCAAGTGAAGTATAGATTAAGTTCCTTCGAATAAATTCATTACTAAAGTAGACAAAGCATATTCAATTATTAAAACTACCTAGGCATATTTAGTGGTACAAAATAAGTACTAAATCTAATATTGTAGATTTTGACCTACATATTTCACATAAAGCATCTTATCTACATGCATTATCCATATCTAGAGTCCAAGGATTATACCAAGGTGTCATTTTTTCATCACTACTTTATCTTGTTTTATGTAGTGTTATTTGTTCATTCCTTGTCATTGTTTCATTTTTTCCTATTAGAGGCCATAAGGTAGATTAGTTATTATTTTGGTTTTTTGTATCAGTGATTTCCCTTGTGCACATGGTTTTACCATTTTATTAGTCTCATTATACCTAAGTGTCAATCTTTTTTAAAAGAACATGCACTAAATGGACTCATAAGTAGAAGCAAATCTTCCCTTCTTTTCCTTCTTCTAACAGGTGTCACAACTTTCAACATAAATGCATCAAATATACATTCAAGGTTTCAAATTCCAATGCTATAAATGAAGGCCCTTAAGGGATGAACACTTTTTTTTTACAAGCTAAGATAGCCACCCCCCCATTAATTACATAGTAATGTATGCATACAAGTCATTTTATAATATACATTGTGGCAAACATTTCACATAATTATAACATTAGATACAATTTTTCATCAACAAGTCTACAATGCATCCCAATTAATGTTCATAAATTTATTAATCAATAATCAAAGATGTAGAGTCAAATAAAGAGGACTAAAATATTCTCATGTCAAGACAACAAATCTTAAAACCTCAACACATATGTATGTGACTAACAATAAGTAAAGTAGAATAAAGTAGATAAGTGTCATCAAGGTTGCAATAAATAGAGTATGATAGAGTAGACAACAAGTCTTGGCTAACCTCGATGATAGTAAATTGGAGACTAGAGTATTATTTTTGAAAGGAGAATAAATTATGTTTACATCTAATTTGTGGGCAAAAACATGGTTAGTTAATGGATTTGTGGGACAGGTTGTTCACATTATGTACAAATAAGACTCAAAACCCCATTTTTTTCTCATATATTTAGTTATTTAATTCAAGAAATTATTTTCCCCTCTAATGGATATCATGAGATCCACACATTTTCTTATTATTTTTGTTACATGGGCAATTGTTGACAAATGTTAGTCAAATGGCATGGAATGCTAATAATACATAAATCACAAGGCATGACATTAAATATAACAACACTAGATCTTAGAAATATTGATCACCAAGACTTGACCTTCATTATAATATCAAGAATACGATCACTTTGTGACCATCATATCTCTCCTAAAATATTCTTTGATTAATATTAAATAATGAAGGATATTAAATATAGAAATATTAGAAAAAAATGAAAATAAACTCTCTTCAAAATATGTTCAACTACATTTACAATAAATACAAAATTTTAAAAATATAATAATTTAAATACCTTTAAATGAACATTAAAAATACATGCTTGGAGTGTAATTGGGATAATCCCACAATGATAATAAGTGTGAGACAATGGTGATTTATTAGGCACTACACTCAACAAAAGGTTTTGTCATGAATAAAGAGGCTAGAGGATGAGAAGCCCAAAGTGGTGAATTATATTCACCATTCTTCCCCCTTACTAACAAATAATTATGGTGGTTGTGTGCTAAAGTGATTCCCCTTGCCTTGTGATTATTAACAAAAATACACAAGGTTAAAATTATCATGTGCATAATGACCACTCATGGAGATCATTTAAATAGTGACTAAAACATACACAAGTAAAAATATCACAAAAAATTATATCTAATATAAAATACATATATCTTACATATTTATAAAAATTATATCACTCTCTTCAAATACTTACCCCATCCATATATAAATTACTTAATTAAATTAATAAAATACAATCAAAAAATCAAAAATCAAACATACACCTCACTTTTACAAAATAAATAATTGCATCCCTCCCATCTAGTAATCAGAGTTGAAGCATTGGTCTCAATTTCAATTTGAAGGGTATTTATCTATCCAACCACTCCATGATGAAAAGTTGTAAGAAATAGGTGCACTTCAATTGACAAGAGTAAATCAAGTACACAAATCACTAAAAGTGTGTTCAATAGAATATTATTTTAACTTTTAGTCACTAAAAAATATGTTAAATAAAATATTATTTTTTAAATTTTACAAATTTCAATTTTAATAGTATTTCTGGAAGCTAAAGCAACACAAAGCAAAACTTCAAGTTTAGATAATCTAATGAAGAAAGTTTCAAAATCACAAGGAAGATCAAGTAGCCCCTAACAAGACTCCAAGTTTTAATATTTCTCAAAATCACAAGGAAGACTAATAAGCACTAACAAGACTCTAAGGTTAGATATTTTAGTGAAGTAACCTTTTCAAAATTACTTGCAAGCTCTTGAAAACTACCCCAACCTTTCAAGGTGAGAGAAGTAAGATCACTCAACACACTTCTAGAGCTAAAATACATTTATAATGTTGTAAATATGTTCCATAATGAGGCCCATGACATTCTCTTGAGCTACTTGTGTAAGTAATTCGGAGCTAGTTCTAAATGAATACTCTAGATCTAAATTACTATGAGGGATGTAATACTCTAGAGCTGAATTAATCCATAGCTAGTTCTAAATGAACACTCTTGAGCTAAAGTACTCCATAATATGCTACACTTTGGAGCTAAAATACTCTATAGTTAGTTATAAATGAACACTTTGGAGCTAAAGTACTCTAGGGATGTTATACTCTAGAGCTAAAATGCTCTAGAGTTAGTTCTAAATGAGCATGTCATATTTGAAGTACTTTAGGGATGCCATACTATAGAACTAAAATACTTTGGAGATAGTTCTAAATGAACACTCTAGAGCTGAAGTGATCCATGATGCTATACTCTAGAGTTGAAATACTCAAAAATTACTCTTGTATTAGTCTTCAATATTGTATCATGTGCATATTTCCATTTATGAATACCATCACATATGCAAGGAAGATATGGATCTAATGGTTTAGTGGAAGAGGCTTTCAATATTTTGTATACTTCCATGCATCACAAATAACATTCCAATCTATCTCATATAGATCATGATGTGTATAAATGGAAAGAAACATTAACATATCCATTATGTTCAAAGAAAGCCTAGATCTATCATCACTTTTTATCTTATTTAAATTTGA